>PVKM010012652.1:0-31336 GCA_004027735.1 Carollia perspicillata | reverse complement strand
CTGGGGCATGTTTTAGTCTAAAAATCATGGAAAGGTCATTTATACTTTTCCCCCTTGACTCTAGGCCCCTTGTCGCATACTTACAGGGCGCCCAGGAGCCCAGCTCCTCGCGACCCTTTCCCATTCTCGACTCAAGACCGTCTCCACTAATCCTACTCCAGAAGTAGGAGCCCAGAACTTCCTCTTCTTCCTCTCCTTACGTAACACCGCCATGAAAACACAGTCCCAGGACAAGCCGGGCCCATCCCTGCTTCGTAGTGACACGGCGCTCCGGGACAAAGTACTGCCCTGTGCTCCGAGTCAAAACCGAAGCCCAGACGCTGAGAAGCCGGAGATCACAGCATATCAAAGGGATGGAGAGCTCGGTTCGAACACTGCCCTTCTAAAGGGCCGAAGATTCGCGTTGCTCCTGGGGCAGACCTACTCGAGGAGAGGATGAAGGTCAAGGGTACACAACTCCACACCTGGAGAGGCAAGCATTTGCCTCCTGAGCAGGTTCTAGCTCTGCCCACAGAGAAAGAGCGATGGCTGAAAGGTTCTGCTTGGTAATGCCACCCCTAGGCGCACAACTACAAGGATGGAAAGGTGGCCTCCAACCCTGGATGAGTTCAAAGGCATGCATCCGTTCATCTGATGGTTCATCGTTTTGGAAAGCAGTTAGGTTAGAAGGAAAGGAAGCCTGGCAGCACCATCGGGAGGCAGCAGAGACGGGAGGGCACCGGGAAGACAGGCTAAACCTTAGCAGGAGGGCTAAGAAATAGTGCAAACAGGGCAGATGAAAGAAGCTGAAGGACCAAGACTTTTCCTGGAAGTTTTGAAGATTTGGGGTCAAATACTTTAGATACGATTCCCATTGTCCAAGTTTCAATTTTTAAATACGTATTTTTTTCAAGTGTTATAAGCTTTCGTGCTACATTGTGCTGGATTTTCGAGGCTCAGGTTTCATTTTAACTCTTCCACCCCCTGGTGGCAAGATTGCAAATTGCAAATATTTGTTGAAGCTGCTGGAAAGTTTTCGTTTCTCAAACCTAAAGCTTATCACCCGTACAAATATAAGTAAAGAGTACAGCTGGCTCATTGGTCTAGGGCTATGATTCTCGGTTTGGGTCCTAAAAGTAAATGTGTACTGTATTCAAGGGTCTATGACAAATTCGGGACATTTCACTAACGAAGTTAAATTAACACTATTACAACAATTATGAAATAATGAATTTTAATGGTCAATACATTTAAGATAACCCATTACTGTTTTGGCATACTCTCTTCCAATAATATACATTTACATGGTTAAGTTCTTACTATACATAAAATGTGGAGTCTTGTTTTTTTACCTTAGTATTTCCTAAGTCCTTAAATGAATCTTTCCTAATGCAAAGTTTGATTGCACACAGTGCGGACCAACACGGACACTCTTATGTGTAAAATCAAAAATCTTTGTGAAGAGAAATTTGACCATGTCATCAAAATTTAACATGCACCTTGTCTTTTGACCCAACATGTCCATGTTGAAGACTTTTCCCTCCAAATATATCCCCCTTGTGCAAAGTGAGTATGTATGCAGTTATCCACGGCAATATTGCTGTTCTAGCACAGATCTGAAGCAACTGAAAGTCCTTCCATAAACAATGACATCAGTGTGGTGTCATGTACCTCGACAATGAAATCATACTAAAGCATACAAAATAAGGAAGCTATTTGTGTCGATGATTGTATGGAGCAATCATCGAGTATGTTTGGAAGAGGATGGAGACACACACAATTTTAAATCCCCTCCTCAGAGGGGACGGGGCTGACGGACATAGGAGACCAACTTTTCACTTCATGAAAATTTAGGCCTCTGAATTTGTAGCATGTGAGTTTATTATAAACCCCAAATAGTTAAAACTCAAATATCATTTTTTGCATAATTTCCCATCAGGTGGGTATACTGATACTTTCTTACCATTTCCCTGTTTTTAGAAATATTACTATAAATATTTTATATAAATCTTTATTAAAGTTCATCATGGTGGAATTACACGTCAAACAATGTAAACGTTTTTAAGGTTCTTGAAATATATTGCCCAACTGCTTTCCAGAAAAGTTGTATCCATGTATACTCTCAGCAGTGGAGGGAGAGGGTTTCCCCGGAGGTACCCAGGCATCTTTTCACCAAAATGGAATCAACAGCGGTGGGGAGCAAAAATAACAAATACCCACTACAATCACGTTTCCTTTTATGCTGTCCAAAACCTGCTATCTATATCCCTCTTCCTCCTTCTCCTTCCCTCTGCCAATCCAACCTCGTATCAGGTTCCTCTTAAATCTTTCACCCTGAAGACACTGCTTCCTTTATGTCTCTCCTCACAAAGCCACCAACCATCCCTCTTGCCTGCCAGAGTTAAATCCCAAAAGTCTCTGCCTGTCCTTCAAAAGACCTTCCCAGTCTGGCCCCACCCTGGCCTTCCCCATCTCATTCCCCAGCTCCCAGCCCTCCCCCTTCCCCATGCCTCTGCTCTGTCCTGCCACCCAGTCTCAGCTCAAGCTTTGTGGGCTGCCTGGGTCATGCTTCTCCTGATCCAGTTCCACCTCACTATTCCCCACCTTCTCCAGCCCTGGCTTGCCACTCCTTAAAATTCTAGAACTCATCAACTTCACCACACAAACTAGCCCTTAATATGACATATGCTTGTGCTCTTAATTTCTGTTCTTGGATGTTACCTCCCCAAGATTACAAAACACCTCAAGAAAGGTATTTGCTCATGGATTAGACAACCATGGAGCCAACCAGAGAACCCAAATGAACTCCCTGACCCCTAACAGCAATAGCACTTTTTACTTCAGTTCCCCTGGCCTCATCCCCCTCTTCCAGGAAGCTGGGGTAAACCTGGCAAGGAGTACTGACCAACTAAAGCCAGAGGGGACCCCAGGACCTAGACCTGGCCAAGCAGATTACGGTCTGAAAACAGGAGGGCAGGAAAGAACAAGCTGTTACTAAATTTGCCAATCAGCCCTGGCTGGCATGGCTCAGTGGGTTGGGCGTCATCCTGCAAACCGAAAGGTTGCCACTTCGATTCCTGGTCAGGGCACATGCCTGGTTTGCAGGCTGTGCTCTGCCCCCATCAGGGCAACTGCAGAGGCAGAAGGCAACCTAACGATTTCCTCCATCACTTTCTCCCTCCCTTCCCCTCTAAAATAAAACTTCTAAAATATCTTTAAAAATAAATTTGCCAATCAATGTCAGAAAGTGGAGACTGGATTGTCACTAAGGTTAGAAGCTGAACAGACTGAGGAATGGAGCAGAGGGTCAGGACAGGAATACAGTACCCCGGAAAAACATTCAGAAGGAGGCTTCCGTGGCCCAAAGATAGGCTGTGTGGTGGGTGAAGAGGTCTGCCCTAGATCAAAACAAGAATTAGAGTGGGTACCATACCATCAAAATACGAATTTTCACAAGTGAATGTGAGTAAGGACCAATTTCTGATCCAAGTAGTTTATGATGGAAAAACTTGGATATCTATTGTCTACTGTATATGGGGAGTTTTATTTTTTTAATCAAAAGCCATTGAGAGCAAATGGCAAGCCACAGAAAATTTATGACACATTTGTCCTACAAAAGACTCATGTCCAGTAATATAGAGAACTTGTAAAACAAAACAAAACCAGAAATAACCCTGGCCAAGTAGGTCCACCAGTTAAAGCATCACCTTGTTACACCGAGGTTGTGGGTTCCATCCTTGGTTAGGACACATACAATAATCAACCAGCCCTGGCTGGTGTGGCTCAGTGGATTGAGTGCCAGCCTACGAACCAAAGGTTAGCCAGTTCAGTTCCCAGTTGGGGCACATGCCTGGGTTGTGGGCCAGGTCCCCAGCTGGGGGTGCTTGAGAGGCAACCACACATTGATGTTTTTCTCCCTCTTTCTCCCACCCTTCCCCTCTCTCTAAAAATAAATAAAATACTAAGAGAAAAAGAATCATCCAATGAATGCATTAAGTAGAACAATAAATCATTGTTTCTCTCTCTTAAGAAACCAGGGCTGTTTCTAGGACTGGATCAGGAAAATACGTAAGGTAAGCCTGGAGCACCTTGTAGTTCCAGAACATACACCTACAAACACAAACCTGGGGCGCATCCACAAACACAAGAGCCCACGGAAAGAGCCCACAATGGCCAAAACAGGAACAATTTGAGTAACGAAATATTGGATCTGGTATGAGATCCCAATTGAATTCAAAATATAAGATGTTCTAAAGGACTAGGTGACTCCTCAAAAAATTCAGTCATGGCAAATAAAAAGATCAATAAAAAAATTCTAGATTTAAATAATTTTTAAAATAGACAAAGCAGGTAATATACTTTGCTTAGGTTCTGACTAAAAAATAACTATTATAAAAAAATATTTGACATATCTGAAGAAACGTTAATACAAATTGCTAATCAATATTGATTTTCTCAGATCTTCACCATTCCCCAATGATAGGCTATCCAAAAACATTTGACAGCCTTCTGGCTGGCACACATAAGGGCCATCAGGCAGAGTATTTAGCCACACCTGGTGAGAACAGCCTGGTACCCGTGAGGTCTACTTCACTGGTCTATGAGTTATTCATTTAGAAACATTTGAATCTAAGAATCTGTTTCTCCTCATTAATTGCTGCAATAGGGTGGGCTGAGCTCTGGCTCAGCAAAACTACAAGGGAAAAGGGCCAAATAGGGCACAGGTGGCATAACAGGTTAAGTGGGGGGTGTGGAGACCATCTAATAACTGGAACTAAAAAAATGGATATGCATATGGAAAAGAAAAACAAGGGCAACTCCTGACCTCTACACAAAAATGTAATTCCAGGCAGACTGTGATGATCAATCTTGCATATCAACTTGGAGAGGCTATGGTACCCAGTTTGTGGTCAAACACTGGTCCAGATACTGCTGTGTGCAGACTTTTTGGACACGATTAACACTTGAAATTATCAGTAGACTTTGAGTAAAGCTTATTACTTTCCATACTGTGGGAGGGTCTCAAAGCCTTAAGAGAAAAACCTGAGGCCCCCAGAGAAAGGAATTCTACCTTAAGCCACTACTATTCCTGGGTCTCCAACCTACCAACCCGCCCATTCGCACTTGCCAGCCTCCACATCCACCCTCTTTGTTGTAGTTCTCTGGAGAACCCTATGATATGGACTCATCTTTTTGATGACAAAAACAAACCTTTAAAACTCTTAGTAGAAAAGTTATCTTTGTCACTATCAAGTCAAGATTTCCTAAACAAGACCAAAAATATTAACCATAAAAACTAACTTCATTACAATTAAGAGCCTGTTATACAAAGTATGTTAACAAGCGACACAGTAAGATATTGACAAGCATTCACAATTCTATTCATTCTGATATCCCCTTTCTCAATTTTTGTCCTCATCTTTCATACTTCGCTTAAGCATTTTTTAAATTTCCTAAAAAATTTCCAATGTCCTATTCTTTTCTCTACCTTTTTTATACAGAGAAACCAGTGAGGCTACTCACTATTAAATGTGACTTTGCCACATATATCCAATTACCCAGTTAATGAATTCCTCTTTAATCAATAATTACACAGTACTCTAAAATCTTGTAAAGAATCATTTAGCTGTGATTTACCTAGGTAAGCCCACTTAGATTGCAAATGAAGTAAAAAAAGCTAAAAAGCATGCCTACCAATTCCACAAGTAATCTCAGTTCTTTTAAAGAATCACTCAAACTACAGAAAACCACCAAACAATGTGGAACCTTTATTTTTAAGGTGATTTCTGTACATCTGGAGTATGATAGTAACCCTTTTACAAATGGAACTGATTACTAGGAGAAACAATGACAAAATCCAACTGGTATTTCACATGAATCCACAGGAGTTTAAGCTTCAAATCCAGCCAAGAAGTTTGTTACAATCTCTTTCAGCTTTGCATCGGACTGTTCCGAAATCTTTCCATCGGCCCTATTTGGAAATAAAAGTAGATTATCAGTCCGACATGGACAAAAATTCAATGACTAGGCTAACTACAAAATTCAAAAGAATTATAGCAAGACTTTTTATCTTAAAACTCACAAAAAGAGGCCATCCATTGTGTTCATACCTGATTGTGCCCAAAAGAGCTTGGTGTTGGCTGATGACGTGAGACAAGAAAGCGTTCTCAAACTTTGTGATCTTACTGGGCTCCAGTTTATCCAGGTAACCCCGTACACCAGCATAAATAACAGCCACTTGCTCTTCAATAGCCATGGGAGCTGGGGCAAAAAAAAAAGGTGCCAATGAGTTGTTGAAATAAATGCCATGTTACCAAAGTCAGAGACACTTTTTTTTCTTCCATTAACATGTCTCTACATATCACTTAATTCTCATGTTCTCAGTGAGAAAATCCATTCTACTTCCCTTCCCAAGAAACAGTATTTTCCTTATACTTGCAAGCCCCAAGGATAATAACATATGGGCACAGTCCATAAGCACTGTTTTGGATATAAATAATTTGCTGAAATTTTGCAAATTATGCATTTATGATGCATACCAAAATTCTTTTAAATTTTCCAAATTCCACACTCATATAGTGGGGTGGGAAAGGGGGTAAGAGCATCTATTAAGTCCTAATTCCCCCAAAAAAGGTTGAATATATTTAGTAAGTTTTGCTGGTTACTAAGTTTGTAGCATTTACATTTAAATAAAGACTGCACTTTAATTAAATAAAATAAACATCAATTACATTCAAAAGGCAGTACCTCTGATTAAAGATAACATATATTATAGCTTATAGGAAGCTATGTGATATTTCCACACAGTAGGAACTTGACCAAGTAAAAAGAACTCACAATACTGTCCTTGCTTCAGCAACTCAGTCAGGCGCACACCACGACTCAAGAGTTGCTGAGTGGCAGCATCAAGATCAGAACCAAACTGCGCAAAAGCAGCAACTTCACGATACTGAGCCAATTCCAGCTTCATGGTGCCTGCCACCTGCAACACAGAACTGGTTAACTCAACAATACAAAAGTGCTTAACTCAACAACGCAGAGCACCATATACTTTGATTTTAACCTAATGACACCTGTCCCCATCAAAGTGATGCAGATTACCTGCTTCATGGCCCTGGTCTGGGCAGCAGATCCAACACGGGACACAGACAAACCAACGTTAATGGCAGGGCGAATACCTTTGTAGAACAATTCTGTTTCCAAGAAGATCTACAATTTAAGAAGAATACATATGCTAGCAAATATAAAAAAAACAAAGTCAATAGTTCAAAATTAAGACACTGACAAAAAACTAAAGCCCAAAACTACTGAGGAAGAATGCTGATGATTTCTTATGGTCAAGAGCCCCTCTAATCTTTCACAACCCAATCAACCTACATGTCATTGCTGAGACTAGAAAATGTGCATGACATGAAAAAAAGTAACCTATTTCATGAAAATACATATAGGTCTCATGATATGACCTCTGAGGTTTGTTTAAAATTACCCAGGGGGAAGAACAGTAGTGGGTCTAAATGAAGCATGAATGAAGTACTCTGTACCATGAACTGGCGAGTGAGTGTGAGAGATACACAGGGTTTTGCTATACAACCTTCCTTAGTTTTGCATACATTTGAAATTTTCCATAATAAAAATATAAAAGGTTTTTAACAAAATCCATTCATTGCCACTAGTTTCAACAACTGCCTCAGAATCATCCTTTTACATTTATATTAAGCATAAAAATAATACCTGTCCGTCAGTGATGGAAATGACATTCGTTGGAATGTAAGCAGACACATCACCAGCCTGTGTTTCTATGACTGGTAAGGCGGTCAAGGAGCCACCACCGAAGGAGTCGTTCATTTTGGCTGCTCTCTCCAGCAGACGGGAGTGTAGGTAGAACACATCACCAGGGTAGGCCTCACGACCAGGGGGCCGGCGCAGCAGCAAAGACATCTGACGATAAGCAACAGCCTACAGTACAGAAAAGGGTTGTGAAACCCACCTGTTAGACTCCACATTCGTCGCCTTTCCCTGTGATGCAAACATACAGAGTCTAAAAATACATTTCTTTTACCTGTTTGGATAAGTCATCATAGATGATCAAAGCATGTTTGCCATTATCCCTAAAATATTCTCCCATAGAACAGCCAGAATAAGGAGCCAGGTACTGCAGGGGGGCAGCATCGGAAGCAGTAGCTGAAACCACAATGGTGTACTTCATGGCATCTGAAAAGAAAACAGATTTTAAGGTTTACAAGGTTGTCAATAATGTGATTTCAAAGTTAGAGGCTACTGTAATTAAAATGATCTAAAGGCTTTTACTAAGTGATTTACTATTAAAGATTAATCAGCCCTGAACTGTGTAGCTCAGCTGGCTGATCATCATCCTGTAAAACGCAAGGTCACAGGTTCAATTCCCAGTCGAGGTGCCGAAAAAGCAATCAATCTGTTTCTCTCTCACATCGATGTTTCTCTCCCTCCCTTTCTAAAATCAATGTGCACATTAAAAAAAATTAATCAAACAGCTTCTACTTTGATAAGAAATTAATAAAATCTTAAAATTTATTATTTTATGGTATTTTTACATTTTGTTTTACCTATTATTTATATTACTAGAAAGTTCACTAGGGAGCAATTAAAATCAGCCTCTGCTAAGTAGACACTATCGTAAGATGGGCTGCTGTAGGACTCCCAGGTTAACAGCAATGGGACTACAGTTCTTTAATACCTGCATCTGTGAGTCTCTTCACCAACTGGGCAACAGTGGATCTCTTCTGACCAATAGCAACATAGATACAGTACAGCTTCTTCTTTTCATCAGTTCCATCATTGAAACGTTTCTGGTTAATGATTGTGTCAATAGCAATTGATGTTTTGCTTTAAAAGAGTAAATGTAAATCTTACTAAATAAATATTTCAAGGAATTTCCCAATTCAAATGTCACTACTGTGACTAATCCACACATCACATTCTACTCTGCCCATTGTATCCAAAGCATTTACCATTTCAACACTAAAAGATCATCTTTTCAGAGCCAATTTTAGTTAGAACTTTTAATAAGCTACTGAGTCTTTACCCAGTCTGTCGGTCACCAATAATCAGCTCACGCTGACCACGACCAATCGGCACCAAGCTATCCACAGCCTTAATGCCAGTCTGCATTGGTTCCCGCACAGAGATTCGAGGAATGATCCCAGGGGCTTTCAGGCCAACTCGCCTACGTGTCTTGGAACCAACTGGACCCTGTTAAACAATAAAAAGGAACCCCAGATCAGTTCTGATACTTATTAGAAAATACAACAGCATCTAATTAACGATAAACCTACCTTTCCATCAATGGCATTACCCAGGGCATCTACTACACGGCCCAACAGCTCCTCGCCAACGGGCACATCCACAATGGCTCCTGTCCGTTTCACAATGTCACCTTCCTTAATTAGCTTATCATTCCCAAACACGACGACACCAACATTGTCAGGTTCCAGGTTCAGAGACATACCCTGCACGAAAGACACAATTGAACACCACGGAAGCAAGCGTGAGTGGCTCTTCTCCCCACATGGCAACACTGCATGATATGAACATAGCTGGGGGAAAGAAGCAGTGTCGTCCTTTACCTCTAATTTACTCAAGTAGTATTTTCCCAATAAACGACTGTCTTTGGTTAAAACTTTTAAAATGCCAACATGTTCCCTTGCATAATCTTAGAATAACATAAACGTAACAAACTCTTTATCACACCCTCAAAGAACACATGGAAGCAATGAAATTGAGCATGTTAAGCTTTTGCCATTACATTTCTTTTGACTATGGCTTTTGAGCTGGGTGATCAGTATGAAATAAAGTATCAAGCTCAACTGGAAATTTTAAGACACACTTGATTTACATCTTTCGATCTGTAAGAAGTTCCATAAACAGTTTGATTATCTAATGAAAACCTCTACTTGTTAATAGAAGTGAAATTAAAAGTTACCCAACAAAAATCAAATATTTGTGATATAGTAGTACTGGGTAATCCGTCATCATTACAACCGTATTTCAAAATGCTAAGATTTTAGGTGCCTAAATCATGACTAAAACCAAAGGGCTATTCCAGGACCAGAGTTTAGTCAGTAATGAAAGATCTAGAGAAGTACTTAGAATAAATAAAGAGAAATATCACAGACAATCATTGGAGATACTGAATCTTTTAATCTAAATCTGATTTCAATAGTCACTAACCCCCTGCAGCTTATTAAATTTAAACCAAGTCAGATATAAAAAAATTCAGTCCCACCAGCCATGTCTTATATGCTCAGTATTCTCATACATATACTAGTTACCATATTGTAACAGCAGACACAGAATATTTCCCTCACTACAGAAAGTTCTATTGGACAGTGTATGAGTCAAGACTGTTAAAAGTTAAGAAATTCGAGTTCATCAATTTCAGCCTCATCTTTCAAAGATATATAAGATATATACACTGAAGTTAAATTTTTAGACAAGGTTTTACAGACATAATAAAACTTTTGGCTTTAAAATTAGTCTTCCACATTTAATGGCTCTTTTTCCATAACCATGTATTAGCCACGAGGACCAAGACCATCTTTTCTCCCATGGACTAAGTAGATAACCCCACTGGCCCTGGTCCCTCCAGAGATCAGGCTCTCCTTTCCTCAGAGAACCCATGACTCCTACAACTTTTATTTCTCATGGCACTAGCCCACTAGGCTCAACCTAATAGAAAGAAGTGGACTTGGATCACCGAAGAGCTTCTGACAGCTACATCACTAACTCACCTCTCACCGACAGCTGTACTTGCACTAGAAACACAAAGTCAATCAATGACTTTGAACTTTCTACCAGAAATGAATTTAGCTGGCGTTATTGAATTCTTTTGTTTAAGATGATCTTAACACCTACAAAGGACAGGCCTGAATGTCTTAAAATTTGGGTGAAGATTTACTAAACTATACATTTAGAAATTAATGGCTATGATTTGTATACATTGGTCCCTAGAGGAAAAGCACTTAAATTTATTTTCACAATCTATGAAAATGACCACAAAACCCTGAGGCAGACTGAGACTTAAAAGTTAAAAAAAATCTGACATAATCTCTGATTTACTAAATGAATGAAGACACCAATGCTAAAATACCAAACCTCATTTTATAATTTACCTTTAAGCCTGAAGAAAACTCTACCATTTCTTCTGCTTGAACGTTCCTCAGCCCATGTACTCGGGCAATACCATCACCAATACTTAAGACACGCCCAGTCTCTTCAAGGTCAACAGAGGTATCAGCTCCAAGAATACGTTCTTCAAGAATAGAGGACATCTCAGCAGTGCCTGTTGAGAAAGGACAGTGTTATCACAAAAATAGCTGAGGTATGTTTTCAAAACCTAATTCCCCAATAACATAAATGCTATAGTTTTATGATCACAATAACCAAATTATATTCTAAAATGCAATACGGTTCTATTCAAAAAAAGCTTGATACCTACCACTATGAAAATGAACTGAGAGAGTTCACGTGACTGAGAGAAAACTTCACAACACAAATGTAAAACAGATAAGGAGGTACTAAAATTAAGAAATATTATTAAAAGAAATATTTTCTATCTTGTACTCCTTTGGTTCCTGGGATTACCTCCCCACTTATCTCTAGAATCTGCAATGTGCAAATTCATAGATTCACAGATTAGCAGCAACTACCCTTGAAACACACAGAGGTAAAAGCCGCATACTTTGTGTAATGTTTTTCAGGAGAGGAGAAATCTTTCATAGATCAGAAAATGTGCCCACCATCTGATATGTGTGCATTCTGTTTCCACACAAGGGGACGTTATCAGAACAAGGAAGCTATAGTAACATCAAAAGAAAAATACTTAACTGTAGTTCACTTCATTAGAACAGCAAACCTACCAAGACAGAACTAAATGGCACAATGCGGGTTAAGAATCTGAGATTCTGTAGTAACTAAAACTGACAGAAAAAAAAAATGAACAAATGGGAAAAAAATCTGCAACAACTATGTAACTTACTTTTCATTTACTAAGAAAGTAGTTAAGAGTGCTGTACAGTTAGAAATGACTTACCAGACTTCTGAACACGAGTGTTAGAGGCATGAAGATTCCTTGCAGCAATGAAGGATGACCCCAAAGCATTTTTGGAGACCTAGGGCAAGAATATTTTTTAAAATCTGATTTTTAAAAAATTTACTTATTTATTTTTAGAGAGAGGAGAAGGGACGGAAAAAGAGAGATAAGTCCATATGCAAGAGAAATATTGATCAGTTGCCTCTTGCATGCCCTCAACCACGGACATGGCCCGCAACCAACCCAGGCACGCACGTGCCCTGACTGGGAAACTAACAGTAACGTCTCAAGTTTGCAGGACAACACCCAATCCACTGAGCCACACCAGTCAGGGTTAAATCTGATTTTTAAAAGGGCCTTTGTAAAACTGGCAAGCTTGAATGCAGGTTTAGTTTGATCCAGTTATCAGCTAAAATACTAACTATACTCAAATTATTACTTAAAGATGCTTAAAATTAGAAGACAATTAGGCAGATAAGGAAATAACTTTATTTTTTAAATATTTTATTTATTTATCTTTAGAGGGGAAGGGAAGGAGAGAAACATCAATGTATGGTTGCCTCTCATGCGTCCCCTGCTGGGAACTGGCCCGCAACCCAGGCATGTGCCCTCACTGGGAATCAAACCGTGATCCTTTGGTTTGCAGGCCCACACGCAATCCACTGAGCTACACCAGCCAGGGCAGGAAATAACTTTAGATCCGTGAAAATCTATTATGCAGTTCCTGGTACATTGTAAGTATATGCAACAGTTAACAAAGTATCTTTCCCTTTAAATGCATCAGTACTTCTACTTCCACTTTAGGGATATTTCACATTAGATTTGGGGACATTGTTAGTAAGATAAACTGCTTCCTAAAAGGTGCAAATTCCACAGATTACCTATCTTAAAAAAAATTTTTTTAAATCAAGCAAACAAAAAATTGTCAACGTTGGAATTTGAGGTATGTATGGCATATGCAACCTTTTTTTTTAACTGCCTTCAACAAAACCTGTACCAACTCTAGACCCCTCCTTCTCCAAAGTTTAATACTGTGACTGGCCACGGTCCATTCTGAAGTTTCCACAGGACCTGGATGAAAACCGTCAAAAATGTTTTTTTGTTAAAAGAAACCCAAAGTGCTACTACCAGTGGTTGTGTTAGGGGAGTAACATGTCCAGTATGTTTCTCTTTCAAACTGAGACCACTTTTAAGATGGAAAAGGAAAGTTGTAGAAGTGCTTACACAGGATTTAAGTAGGTTAACTTCAAGAGAGGTAAGTGATGCAGGGCATTGACCTTTACAGATATTTGCCAACCTATGTTCTATTCTCCTTGAGTTCTGGATCACTGTCTTAACAATTCCTCAAGGACTAAATCTTAAAACATGTCCAAGTACCCAAAGCAAAGTCGTCTGCCGGAAGACGACAATATAGAAGCCAGCTTCACTGCTGTCACGGCAGCGGCCACATGAAATGCACACTTGCCCCTGTGCGCTGTTTTCACAATCGTTTCGGTATTCAGCACTAACAGATCACCTACTTAAGTATTCAGGAAATCACCTTTATTGCTCTCCTCTGAACCGACCTCCAGGCAGAGGTGCAAAGCCGGGACCCGCTGACCTTCATACAATGTCAGGCTTCCCCAGCTCGCCTGACCTTCAGCGAGGGAGTGCCGGAGAATCAGAGCCGGGCTGGGCCTCGCAGTTTCGGAGCAGGCTTCGGACAGCGCCCAAGCCCTTTCCTTCCCCTAAGACCCCTCGGGGGCCGCTCTCAACTGAAGACGGAAATTCTCCTCAAGCCCCATCTCTGGGCGACATCAAGGTCACTCTCTCTCCTGCACCACTTTGCACCATTCCGCACCAACGACGAACGCAAGGACCCTTTTGCCGCCCGCCCTGCCCGTGCGGCCAGGCCGGAGCAGCCAACAGTGCAAGATGGCGGCGTACGCCACAGCCCCTCACCCTCCTTGCAGAAAAGCTCCCAAACTACCGCTGCACTACCAACTCACTGCAGTCTCCACCGGGCCACCTTCCACCCCCTGATGCCCCGCGCTCACCAGCCCGGCTCGCCGAGGGAGGGCGCGGGCCACGGCCGCGGCGACGCGCACGGACAACATCTTCGCAGCTCCCAGGTGGTTCCTCTGCAGCCGCAGCCTCCGGACTGACTGGGACAAAATGGCTGAGCTGCGAGGAAGGTCAAGGGAGCCAGCCTACTTAACCCGGAAGTACCGCCCCTCACTTTCACCTCCGGACGCAAACTACCTTTTGCGGGTGGTGGGGGAGGTTACTTTTATTTTTTTTTAAGTATTATTTTTAGAGTTAATCTTAAAAATAAGTGATTAAACCTTTGCCAGCTTCTGCCCAGGCATTGGCGACACATTGCCTTTGGTCTTCGGAGTCGACCTTGCGGCTGCCCCGGGCGACCACGTGTGTAGCAGAACCAGCTATGAAGCAGTTTCCTGGCCGTATGCCGGTTGCGAGGTGATGCTGGCGTCACTTTGTCCTGGTGCTAGTTGATGGAGTCACCCTGTCCGAGGGCGCAGCCGGTTTGACCGTGAGGCAGGTTGATGGTGTCTGGGCCGAGGCTACTGCTATTAAACAGTGTCGGCCGCAGGGCGTCTTCTACCGAGAGAGGTGATACTCAGATCAACGGAGCCCCACGCTTGACCCTCTGAGTCTATCTGAATTTTGACAAGCACCCACACCGATACGCACTCGAGTTAGAGAGCTGCTGTTCTTTTGAGTCCTGTCTGCGAATTAGAGGAAATTGTTTCAACACTGTAACATGCACAAGGAGTTCCAGCAGGGTGGTTGCCAATCCTGCTGAGAAGAATGAATGGTACAGAATCAGAGGTCTCACTCCAGACTGGACTAGGGCTCAAGCTTTCCTTTACCAGTAACTAGTTTCATGACAGTAGGAACTTGGCTTTTTCATTTGGAGAACAACGGAAATGATGAAAGTAACTTCTGTACCTTCCCCGTAAGATTGCAATGGGACTCCCTTTCCACATACACATAGAAGTTTTGTGATTCTAAGATTTGTGTGATGTGTAGAGAATTTAGAGGCAATGTGGGTATTTTGTGATAGTGGAGACTATCAACGTGGACTTCACTTGTTTCTGAGATGTATCTCAGCTTCACAACAAATCTTAATGGGGTCAGAATATGAGCTTAAAAAGGTCTTCTCCAAAAACATAGCTCGGTAATGTATGGTCAGCAATCCCTTTCTCTAATATTCTACTTCTGGTACAGGACAAACCATGAATAAGTAAATATAACAGTTCTTTTCCTGGGAATCTGGTAGGAATAGGTAGGAATAAGAAAAAATTTGGTTGTACAAACAACAGTGCAGGGATATTTTGTCAAATATGTAGTAATGAAAGTGGACAAAGGGCATTAAGGTAAGTTTTTCCCTCACACTCATGGGCTGTACCAACTTACCTGAAATTTGGTTAATAAGCAAAGATATATTTAACTGAAACAAAAATAATCAGAAAGCTATACAATATGTTATTGGCTAGTTAATAAAACTCCTTTGAAAAGAAAGTTTAATCATTTGAAATGTGCATATGACTGACCAGATAATGTGGACAAAACACCAGGCACAGATGTCATCCACCCAAGATGGGCTGGCCACCAAGAGGGGTCTGTACAGAACACCATTGTCCTGGTCAAAGCACCACAGTCCAGGGTATAACCTTCAAGTGAGTCAATTTAGAAGCCAGAATATGTAAACACAATAGAAATGAATCTGATTCTCAGGACAGAATTAGGTAACCTTAGAGAAATTGTAAAATCAACACATAAAATTATTACTATATTTCCTATATGCTGAATTGCAACTTTTTTGAATACTTCAACATTTTAAAATAAAAATGTTTCTTATGATGGAAAAAATGCATATGTCTTAAGAGAAAAATAATTGGTGCTAAGTCTGATCCACAGTTTGATATTGAATCACATTATCACAGAAAGTTGAATACATGGTCTACCTTTCCTAAGGTAACACAGTACACTACAAGAGGGTGAAACAGCAGTGTGGAATATATAACCTGAAGAAACTGAAACATCAAACTGGAGCCAAAACACAGAGGTCAGATTCCAGCTCTACCACCTAAACTTGGTTGAGTCATTTAATACCTATGTGTGGTTTTCAGGTGAAAATATGTAGAATAATGTGTGTCCATCAATGTTACAGGGTTCCTGTAAAAATTAACAAAATTAGGAAAACACAGAAAACTATATATTGCCGTAGCAGTACAAAGAACTACTCACAGTGCAAACTACAGCGATGGAGGAAGGAGAGAATTTCAGGGAAGACGAGAAATAATGGAAGAATGGCTGTGTGGCAGTGACAGTGTCAGAACTTGGATGCTGTCAACCATTTTAAAACAGTCCCCAGCATATTTAGCTCTCGGGTAGTGGAAACTAATGGATAAGATTAAGGTTGCTGCAATTTATATTGCCAGAGTAAAATTAAAACAATGTAAGCTAATGCATACAGTGTGGAATAAACACAAGTATCTGCTATCCAAAAAACAAGCTTCAAGTATTTTTTTAAAACAAGCAGTTCAAGTGTGAAATAAAAATATAAGAAAGGAAACACAGCCTCGCTCTTGGTGCTTCTACTTCTGTAGATTATGCCATGGAGAGCGGAGGGCGAGGTGGCAAGCAAGGAGAGGCTTACAGCACTGGATCCTTAGAAGCAGCCTTTGGCTAAGGGCTTTCAGCAGCCTGCAGTCCTAGGAAAAACTACAACTCCCAGAAATCCCGTGCCTTCAAAGTGGGTTGGAAAGACGGTGTGTGGGTGGGGCTTTCAGAGCCGGCGTGGTAATTCTGCGAGCTGCGGCCGGAGAAGTGGCGGGAGTAGCAGCTATGGAATCGAAGGAAGAGAAAGAGGCGCAGGTGATGGGGCGGGAGCAGGCAGCTGCGACGTTTTAGAAACAGACACTTTGACGCATCCTAACTGGCGGGCGGATCGCCTGCGCGCACCACGTTTAAATTATCTTCTCCGCTGGTCCAATTTTAGTGCCGCGTTTATATTCTGCGACCCATCCTCCCAAGCTTGGACCGCCCTGAAAAGGGCCTTTCCCTTCCGTCCGCGGCCCTTTCTTGCTTAGTCTCGGGTTTGAAGAGGAGTTGAGTAGCCCCCTGGTACAAAGTTCCTCGAAGGAGACTGAACTGGGACTTTTGAACCTCAACCCATCTTCCAGCCAAGACTTGCCGTTCACTGCTGCTTCCTACTAGATTCTAGTAACTAGAATTTTCATACCCGACCTGCTTCCGCGTCCCGTATCTCAACTCTCGGAGCCTCTCTGGGGCTTGTGTGTTGGGCACCGCCCTTTTTTCTGTTCGCATGTATAATAATGCCTTAGCATCTTCTTAGTGAGCTTTAAGATTATTCGAGTGCTGCAAATTATTAGCCTATATGCTGCTTTTGTAGCTTTGAGATTGCATGGATCGTTTTCTGGTAATTTTATTCCTTGTGCTTTCTCACTTACTATTTCCTGACATTTAGTATCTATCTCCTTAAAGACAAGTTAGGATATGAAGTAGATAGGAGGTCAGAGTAGTCATCGAAAGCATGTAGTATACTTCTGATCACATCTTTGTAATATTTGCTTTGTGCCATTACAGTAAACAAGACATAACTTTGGCTTCCTTTTAATCATTAGGTTGATGCATGGTTGAAAAAGATATTTGGAGATCATCCCATTCCACAATACGAGGTGAATCCACGGACCACAGAGATTTTACATCACCTTGCAGAACGCAACAGGGCCAGGGACAGGGATGTCCACCTGGTAATAGAGGACTGGAAACAGAAAGCAAATGAATATGAATCAGAAGGTGAGATTAATTCCAGAGTTTTGAATGAGATAACCAGAGGTAACCAAATTTTATAACACTAAAGTGTACAAGATTAATTTAGTGTAGACTACTTTTTAGTTTTGTTTCATTTTACCCAGATTTGTCTTCCACTCTTAATGTTATAAATTTCATTATAGTATATGTTTTATTTGTATTCTGATAGAAAAACATTAAGCCCTGAAAGATGAGTCTAAACTTACTAGCCTGACACACTTATTAGCCTGAAGATGGTATGTGGTTATTCGCTTACGTATCCTTTCTGTCTGTTTCCAGTGCCTATGCTTTAGTTATAATGAGCCATCAGGAGACTTGCAGTCGCAGACATGAACTGTGAGGCCTGAACAAATCACTCGGTCACTAAGTATTCACAGGATTGCATTAGAATGTTGTGCATATGTAGTTTGGAAAAGTGCTTTTAAGACACCTGTTGTTTTTATGATACAAACCACCAAAATTAAAAAAACACAATGATCGATAAAAGTCTTTTATGGCCCTGGCCTGTGTGGCTCAGTTGTTTGGGCATCCTCCCACAGGGCGAGAGGTTGCTCGTTCAATTCCCAGTGAGGGCACATGCCTGGGTTGCAGGTCCAGGCTCTGGTTGGGGCATGTGTGAGCGGCGACAATTGATATTTCTCTCATACATTGATGTTTCTACCCCTCTCTTTCTCCCTCCCTTCCCCTGTCTCTAAAAATGAATAAAATCTTTTAAAAAATCTTACTGTAGGTGGGAATATACAGAAGAGGAAGGAAGCGATATCTACATTTGCCCTATATGTGTATGGCATGTTTTACATACAATGTTTTAATGAAGTGTAGTTTACAGTATAATTCTACTGCATATATGTTTTGTACCAGCTTTCTTTTAAAAATCACCATACAGTAAAATTGACTTGTTTTGGTGTGCTGCTTTAACACACACACGGATGCTGGAATCCACCCCCACAATTGGGATGTAGAATAGCTCTGCCACATCCCCTGCAAAACCTCTCCTGGAGTGCAGCTTTATAGTTCTTTGAAAATTGTTTTATTTTCAAATGAATTTACTTTATAGTAAATTAAAATACAGTATGGAGGAAGAGGCTTTGAGTCCCCAAAAATCTTACTAAGAGCTTTTTTATCCTATAACAAAAAAAAAAAAAACCTGAGAGTTTTTCAAAGTCAGATTATTTATGACTGTCCTTAAGTACCTTTTAGGGTGACACATGGTACATGGCAAATACTTCTATTAATATATACAGAATTTTGATACAGTTTTCATATTTAAGTATCTAGAAGAGCCCTGCTGCCGTTGATATTTGTTACGCTGCCATGTCGTGCAGTTTAAGCATTACTTGTCTTTTCTAAGGTTTTCATTCTTTTAGACAGCGAAGGTATCCAGTAGAAAACAAAATTTGTGGGGCCTTGTAACAAGTATAGATTCCTGTATACTGTAAAAGAGGTCTTGCTTTCTCAGTTTGTAATTCTAAATTCTGAACAGTGATACCATATAGCTCCCCAGACTTCAATGACTTTTGAGCTAAAAATTATTTTTTGATGCAACTTTTTAAATTTTTACTTAGTTTCTTTTTTTTTAGAGAGAGGGGAAGGGAAGAAGAGGGAGAGAAACATCAATCTGTGGTTGCCTCTCACACGCCCCCTACTGGGGACCTGGCCTGAAACCCAGTGATGTGCCCTGACTGGGAATTGAACCAGCAGCCCTTTGATTCACGGGAGGGCACTGAGCCACACCAGCCAAGGCTACTGATGCAGTTTTTATTTCTACACAGTATAGTTCTTTGCAGTTTGAGATTGGAACATTTTGGAAATATTTTCAGGAATTGGGAAAGGATGTAAAAGTTTAATATGAAGACTTTTTTAAAAGATTTTATTTATTTACTTTTAGAGAGAGGGGAAGGGTGGGAGAAAGAAAGGGAGAGAAACAGATCATGTGTGAGAGATACCCTGGGGCTTGGCCCACAACCCAGGCATGTGCCCGGGTCAAGAATCGAACCAGTGACCTATCAGTTTGCAGGCTGGCGCTCAGTCTACTGAGCCACTCCAGCCAGGGCTGGAAACTTTTAAATCATGAGGAACACAGATGAAACTGTTGAACCCATTCATTCTTCGTGCTGCCAATTCTTCTGTTGAGGAGGGCAATGAAAGGAAATGGCCCTGGCTAGTACCTCTAATAAAAAGTTGAATAGAAGTGACAAGAACAGACATCCTTACCATGTTCCTGACTTTAGAGGGAAAGCATCCAGTCTTCACTGTTAAGTATGGTGTGAGCTGTGGGTTTTTTGTAGATGCCCTTTGTCAACTCAGGGAAATTTCCTTCTCTTCCTGGTTTGTTGAGTGCCATTATCATGAAAGGGTGTTGGATTTTTATCAAATGTTTTTTCTGTGTCTGTTGAGATGATTGTGTGACTTTTGCTTTTTATTCTCTTGACAGGATCTATTATATTAATTGACTTTCAGATGTTGAGCCAACATTTATCCTTAAGTTAAACCCACATCCTCGTGGCGTATAGTTTTTTTTATAGTTTGCTACATTCATTTTGCTAGTAATTTGTCAAGAATTTTTCCATTTGTATTATAAGAGATATTGGTCTGTAGTTTTCTTTCCTTGTGATGTCTTTGTCCGATTTTGGTATCAGCCCACATTGAAAGAGTTAAGAAGTATTTCCTCCCTTCTATTTTTGCAAAAAATGTGAAGAATTGGTATTAATTCTTTGTATATTTGGTAGAATTCAGTGGTAAAGCTATCTGGGTTTGAGCTTTTCTTTGTGGGCAGTTTTTTCATTACTAATTCATTCTCTTCACTTGTTATAGGCCTATTTGGATTATCTGTTTGTTCTTTAGTTAGGTTCAGTAATTTTTGTCCTTTTTGGAATTTGTCCATTTCATCTAAGTTATATAAGTTGTTAGGTCCATTGTTCATAGTATTCCTTTGTAATCAATCCTTTTTATAAAGTAGGTAAGTCAGTGGGATGTCTTCTCTTTCATTTCTGATTCTACTGATTTGAGTTTCTCTTAGTCAATCTAGGTGAGGGTTTTTCATTTATGTCGATCTTTTCAAAGAACTAGCTTTTAGTGTCTTCGATTTTTTTTCTCTGCTGTTTTCCTAGTCCCTATTTCATTAATTTTCATTATGGTTTTTATTATTTCCTACCTTGGCCTATTTTAGGGTTAATCTGCTGCTTTCTCAGTGTCTTAAGGAAGGCCACTGATTTGAGGTCTTTCTTTTCCCTTAATACAGGAATCACAGCTACATTTCCCTTAAAGCATTGCTTCAAGGTATCCCATAAGTTTTGGTATGCTGTGTTTTCCTTTTCATTCGTCTCAAAGCACTTTCTAATTTCCCCTGTGATTTCTTCTTGACCCATTGGTTGTTAGAAATATGTTCTTTAATTCTACATATTTATGAGTTTCCCAAATTTCTTTCTAATTTCTAATTTTATTTCATTTTAATTGGAGAATACTTTGTATTACTTTGATCCTTTACATTTATTGAGGTTTGTTTTATGGCCTACCATAAGGCCATAATGTTTTATATTCACTTGACAGTATTCTGCTGCTATTGAGTGGAGTGTTCCAAATGTGTCCGTCAGGCTAGTTGGTTACACTATTGTTCAGCTCTTCTGTTTCTTTGTCAGTTTTTATCAGAACATAACCCCATTGTAAGTCGAGGGACATCTGTACATGAGTATGTCCTCAGTCACTCTGAGATGACTATGGTTTTGGTAGGACTGTCTTCTTCTCATTCACTGACCACGTCCAGCTGTAAAATTTCACTTATTGACAGCTGTTTTTCCCCCCCAACAATGCCCTGGGTCATCAATTGCTGTATAAGCTAATCCATCAAATTCTGGCACCGTTAAGGGAATAGTGTCTGAGGTCAGTGTTTCCTATTTGTTCAGACTCAAGGATGCATCCTCCTAGATGTCTTATTTTCTGGTTTTTCCATGCAAACTAGGTGGCTTCAGTTTAAACTATATCTTGACTCTCTCAATTACCTTTTACTACAATTTCCACTGCTCTTGAGGGTGTCCTTAGTCTTGAACTTCTGCAGGCTCTGTTGCAAATGAAGTCAGTTTTGGGGGGAAGGTATTGGAAGCTATCTGGTTTATGACTTGCATCTTCCTCCAGCCAAAATCTCTGGGCCAGGGCTTTGGAGCTGGAGGTAGAGACTATGGCAAGCTCTTCTTTCAGTGACACCTGCAGTGTGAATGCTGAGTGCTTGGCAGGGAGGGAGTACAGCAGCCTTTTCTGATACGGAACCACCATCCCATGAGCTGGTATAAGGGTCATCAGGGCCCCAGCACTCTCGGAGTGCCTTACCCAAGGTAGAGGTTATATTCTAAGAATGTGGCTGGGTAGCTAAAGAGAGCCTACACCTCTTGACCACATTTGCTGAGAACCTAGTCTCAGCCACAGATAGCTGGTGGCAGGATGGGAGCACCAAAGCTCTGTTCCTACTGGAAAGAAAGCCCTCTCTGGGATCTGGCAGCTGAGGGAGCCCTGTGCTCTGCACGCAACAGTCTAGTGGAGTCTCTGCCTCACTGAGCTGGGAGGGAGGAGGAAAGAGTGGTTCAAATACTACACACTCTCACCTTTTTTACTGACTTTTCATAGATTTTCTTTAATAGCTGTTTCTTCTTTTGCTATTTGTCCTTGAGACCATATCCAGGGGCTTTAAATGGTTGTGATTTGTTTTGTTTTACAATTTTCACCAGTTTCACTAGAAAGCAGGTCAGCATAGCTCCTCACACTGTTAGGCTACAGGTCAAATTCCTAGTCATTTGATTTTCACAAGGGTGACAAGACAATTCAGCGGAGGAAAGACTAACCTTTCCAATGAATGGTGCTGGGATAATTGGACATCCACATGTAAAAGAATGAAGTTGGATTCTGCCTCAGATCATAAATAAGGATTAACTCAAAATGAATGAAAAACCTAACTGTGATAGTAAACCTAAACCTCAGAAGATAATATAGTGTATATATATATTTTTTCGTGACTTTGGATTTAGAAATGGTCTTAGCTATGATACCAAAAACACAGTGACAAAAGAAAAAGTAGGTAACTTGGACATCATAAAAACTAAAATTTTTTATTCTCAAAGGACACGATTAAGTAAATGAAAGGACAACCCACAGAATGGGGGAAATATTTGCAAATCATATATCTGATAAGGGACTTGTATCTATAACATATGAAGACCTCTTGCATCTCAGTAATGAAAAGACAACCCAGTTTACAATGGGTAAGAATATGAATACAAGTGGCCAGTAAGCATGGCATCATTAGCCATCAGGGAAATGCAGATCCAAACCACAATTCCACTGCACACCTACAAGGAGGGCTATAATCAAAAAGACAGATATTCAGGTCTTGATTTATTTCATTGATCATTATTCAGTTCTGGGAATGATCACTATAACAAAGAAACAGACAAAGACAAATAACAGCTGTTGGTGAAGATGTGGAGAAATTAACCCTTGTACACTTTTGGGGGGAATGCAAAATGATGTAGTTTTGAGAACAGTCTGGCAGTTCTTGGTGTATTTAAACACAGAGTTGTATGACCAGCAGTGCCACTTTTAGGTATATACCCAAGAGAAGTGAAAACATCTGTATACATGAAAACTTACAGATGAATGTTAATAGCAGTGTCATTCATGATAGCCAAAATGTGGAAGCACCCCAAATGTCCAAAAGTGGCTGAATGGATAAACAAAATGTGGTAGGTCCATCCAATGGAATATTTTTCATCCATGAAAAGGAGTGAAATACTGATACATGCTATAGCATGGACAAACCTTGAAACCATTATACCAGTTGCAAAGGACCGTGTATTGTACAATATTCCATTTAGATGAAACATCTATAATAGGGAAATTAATAGGGACAAAATGTATAAGTGGTCGCTAAGACTATGGGTTGGATAATTGGACAGTGACTACTAAGGAATCATTTTTAAGGAATGTGGGGTTTCCTCTCGAGCTGATAAAAGTGTTCTAAAATGTATGATATTGATGGGGGCACCACTCTGAAAATACTAAAAGCCATTGAATTTTATATATACACTTTAGGTGGGTGAATTGTATGGTAGGTGAAAGATTTCAGTTCAGCTGTTAAAAAATTAAAATGAAACAAAACAAACATCTTAGTCACCACCGAACTCTTATCTTTTCAGCCAAGCATCTTCAAGATCTTCTTATGGAGAGTGTGAATTTTTCCCCTGCCAATCTCTCTAGCATCGCGTCTCGGTATCTGAATGCTTTGGTTGACAGTGCAGTGGCCCTTGAAACAAAGAACACCTCATTAGCTAGGTAATTTTTTTAACAGTTTTAATTTCTACAATCATATTTATGCTATGATTAACCTAAAGACTTTTTGCTTCTCAGAGTAATTCTGTGTAGGAAATTAACCGTAAATGCCAGAACACTGAATTTAATTAACTCCTTATCATTGCTAGTGACTATGTATAATTAATTCAGATAAACTTGGTATTGGTTAAATTTTTGTGTTTTCCTCTTCGAGGATTAGGTTTGTGAAGCTGGATTCTTATGTATATTTGGAAAAGCATTAGGTATCAGTTATATTGCTCCCTATAAATGTGCAATAAGAAAAGCTGTAACCTAAGTCATCTGGTTTGAGCATAGAGAATTTTGGTTATGTTCCTGTCCTATTGCGTAGAGTAGGTTAAGGACCTTTATTCTTTGTTTATAGGCATTTCCCCTTTATAATTATTTTTCCAACAATTCTAAGAGGAAACCAAGTTCAGGAGGAGCATTAAATAACCTCTAGTTAGTGAATGGCAGAGTTGAGATTCAGACCCTGTCCAACTCCAAAGTCACTGAAATATCACAGGACTATCTTAGCTAGGATGACCACTACAACCCACAGAGAACTGCATGGTTGTTCTGCTTCATTGCCAGAATAAGGGCTTGGAATTTATATGTATGCTCAAGAGTAGCGAGTGTTTCAGGTATAAGAACATGTATGTTGTGTGGCAGCAGACATCTAGACTTAAGTCAACTCAGCAGACACTGAGTATTGGCTATGTGCCATATGTATATACACATACATAGCACTGGGGAAGCAGAAGTGACTAGGATAGTAATTGCAGTCAAGGGCAGTCTCTGCTCATGGTCACGTAAGGGAGGTGGGCATGTAAAACTATAACACTGTGGGTGACGCCTGTAATGCAGGAATATACAAGCTGTTGCTAGGGCACAGAAAAGGGTAGTGAATTCCAGGATGGGAGCAAATCTTATTTGTGTTTTGAAGAACAAATGGAAATCTGCCAGCTGAAGAAGGGCTTTCCAGGCAGTGGGAACAGCGTGCACAAAATACACAGAGATGGAAACAGCGTGGTTATGGAAGACTCTATGCAGAGATAAAATCATTGTTAGAAAAGAGGAATAATTGTAATTATTGTCCTTGGCGTGCATTTACATGACCAGATTTTTTTTTAAGTTTTCTCCCTGCAGTGAATGATTTGACCTCTGATCTTTTTCGTACCAAATCCAAAAATGAAGAACTCAAGCTTGAACTGACAAAAGTTGAAAAAAAATTAACTGCAAGTTTAGTATTAGAAAAATGTCTACAAGAGTAAGTAATTGAGTTGGAAGTGGTGACAGTTTTTATGAAAAGGCAATAATAGGACTATATTATGTCTAGTTTTTAAATTAATAGATGTGATTTAAAACAACACACTAAGAAATGAAGTCCATAAAATGTTTTTTTTAAGTAGAAAATGACTCGGGTGGAGATGAAGGGGTGGTCGAATACAGACTTTGACCTTTTACTTCATATAATTTCTTACTTTTTTGTCTTTTTTACAAATACCCTGGGTTTTATAATTTTCAAAATGTATGTGAATTTTTTTACATATAAACTACAGTGCAACTTAAAGTACATTATATTTTGTTGCCTTAAAAAGATTTTTTTTTTTGCTAGTGCTCTGCTATCCCTCTTGAAGTTCTAGACCTTTTTCAGGTCCCCATTGCCCCCGAGATTAGATGCTGTGGATCAGGAGTGTGTATACACACAAGTAATTCAATAAGTATTGACTGTGTAATGCAAGGCACTGTCATTGTCACATTTAGGAGAGAGGCCTTTTGAGACCTCCATAACTCAAACTGACGTTAGGATATATTAATTCACTTTTTTGAGCAGCAAATTTACTTTCTCCAAGAATAATTGGCATAAATTAATTTTAAAATTGTTTTGTTTTCTTTTTTTTTTTTTTAAGATTTTATTTTTTTACTTTTACAAAGGGGAAGGAAGGAAGGAAGAAAGAGAGCGGGAGAAATATTGAATAGGTTACCTCTCGAACGCCCCCTACTGGGGACCTGGCCTGCAACCCAGGCTTGTGCCCTGACTGAGAATTGAACGGGCGACCTTTTGATTCACAGGTCGGCACTCAATCCACTGAGCCACATCTGCCAAGGCTATTTTCTATTTCTTGAGAAAAATCCCAGATGGCAACATGGAATGGGGGATGATCTGGAAGAAAGCCTGTTAACTAGTCAGGGATATAAAATTTATGGTAGAAAATCCAGCAAGTGTTTTAGCTACTTTTGTCTATTGCAGAGTTGAATCCAAAAAGTAATATAATTTTTAAAATAATAATTTCACTGAGGAGAAGAAAGTGTTTTCGATTTTACTTTTTAAAGGGATCTCAAGAAGGCAGAGCTGCACCTGTCTACGGAAAGGGCCAAGGCCGACCATCGTCTCCGGAACATGGACTTCCTGAAAGCGAAGTCAGAGGAGTTCAGATTTGGAATCAGAGCCACAGAGGTATGTGTGTAGTTGGACTGAATGTAGTAGATCTCTTTATGCCTCTTTTTGACCTTCATCTTCACGACCAGGCAGTATTAATATTCCCTGTTTACAGACAAAGGAACTAACCACAGGAAAGATTGGTAACTTGCCCAACATTACACAGCTGTCATGCTTAGGGTGGATCCAGATGCAGATGCAGGCAGCGAGGCCTGGAAGCTCAGGATCTTGGGAAGCACTGCACCCATGGTACCTTGAATCTGAGGCTGGGGAACCAATTGGCATGCAGCATCAAAGTGTTTAGATGCGTGTGTCATTTTTCATCTGTGATCTGTGGCTTCTCTTTACAGGGTTATATGTTGAAAATATTTCCTGATGGCCACTTTGAAAATAATTGTCTTAAGCAAACCTCCCTTTTTTGTAATTGTAGGAGAAACTTTTAGCCAGAGGCATGGATGCTTCTTTGTCTCATCAGTCACTGGTAGCACTTTCAGAGGTGAGCTTACTGTAACCCAATGTTTCTTTAAAATCTTAGTGCACCGTCTCCATTTTTACTTCTTTTCATAGAGTTTTGTTCACTATTGACCTGATTTTTTTCCCTTTACTTCTGTACTTTATGTTCACCAGTACTGATCTCTTTATTCCTTGGTTAGCTGTATGTATCCTCATAGTTGCTTAGTTTTTCTTTTTTGGAGGGGGCAAAATACATAGCAATTTAATTAATGAATTTAATGAATGACTTAAGTAGGTTTAGGTTTTCTTTATTTATTACTATATGCTAGAAACTGTTTGCTGGAGTTAGTTGTACATTATCGATTTACTTGTTAAACAAATGTATTCAGGAACTATGTGTTAGCCATCTAGGTCTTTCTCTTTCGGAGTATGATAAAAATTCAGGCCCCAAAACTCCTGTAGAATGCAGTTCTGGGTTTTTAGGTTGTATAAGGATTTTATCTATTTTGGTAGGAAGAGGGAGTGATAGGGGCTTTGTTTTATCACTCATAAGACTTTTTTTTGTACTTTGATTTTTGGAATCTAAAGTTGACAGCTTATAAATATGTCTTTGAGATTCTGCTTCTTCCCTTACATTTCAATTCCTCTTAATCACATTGTTTAGGGTGCTTGGACGGCATACTTAAATCCTATTTTTAGTAAATGGGAGTATAACTTTTCTATTTTAAGCATCTTATAAGTACTGGTTCCATTGGAAATGCGTTTGTCTGTTTACATACATTTGTCTGTTTATTTTTGAAGCTCTTTATTTGAGACATTATTTAAAATACCCTAATGTTTCTTCTTTACTGTGTTTTATTTCAGAAATGGGCAGTATTTATTTGCATTGTGAATATCTCTATTGCTCTGTGACTCTGTTTTTTTCATCCCCAGAAACTAGCGGAACTAAAACAACAGACTATGCCTTTGAAGAAAAAATTGGAGTCCTATTTAGATTTACTGCCGGTAATTATTTTTATGAATTAAAAAATGAAGATACCTTGTTTAGTGCTTTCCCCAAAGGCGCTAAATGATCATGAATATAGTGAGTCCATGCACGAGGATTTAAGTGCAAGCTGGATTTTCAGTGGGTATACTCTCCATCAGGTTTTTTAACTTTTGAAAAGAATCATTACATTTTTCCCCCTTGAGTCCTAATTGAGGCAATATAACCTTTCCTTGTTTTGTTTTTCTTTAAAAGAATCCATCTCTTGCTCAGGTGAAAATTGAAGAAGCAAAGCGAGAATTAGTAAGTTCCATTTTTTTCTTCAGGTTTTAAAAAGACATAAAATAAATGCTGATATAGCTAATGCTCCCTTCCTCCTCCTCAAAGCTAAACCACAGTCCCAAAGTCACGATGTATCATTCCCGTGCATCTTTTAACACTTTTGGCATATTTTTTCATTAAAAAAATGCATAGTGGTCTGTAATGTCTTTTAAATTTTTGCTTAGATTTTCTTAGTAGAAGGGTGGGAGTGTGAGACTCACAATATTCTAGACAAAAGGAACTGACCAATGCACACGAGCTGAAAGTGGAGGGCTTCTCCAAGCTTTGGCAAGGGATGATGTGCAGCTGCCTGGGAGTATTCAGTGGAAGACAGGGCCGAAGATCCATCGGTTTATAATGTAAAGAGCCTTTGATGTAAAGAGGATGGAGTCTGTAGGGGACCACTAAAGTTGCTGCGTGTTTCCTTGTTCATTAAGCAAAAGAGAAACGTGATCAAAGCTATGCTTTTTGATTAGGCCAGTTATTTAGAAAGAGGATTCTGGAATCATCGTATAGGGTGGATTGGAGGAGAGAGAAAGAAAATTGCAGGGACCAGCTGGCCTGTTCAGGCCAGATGAGAGGTAAAGAGAACAGTGGCAGTGAGAGTGGAAAAGAGGTGATGTGAGAGACACCGCGGAAGTACGTTGTCTAAGGAGTAAAGGTCAGGGAAAACTACTCTGTGTCGTTATACCAGTCCATCTCCCTGAAGTTCCCCCCGTTTAGATGTGTATTAGAATCAAGAGTCTGAAAAACTTTGGTCTAAAGACATATTCAATATTTATAATGTTTTCTTTCCATTTTTGTTTTCATTTTCTTTTTTCTGTTTTCCTTATTTTAAATAGTATTTTGGGTGATTCTTTCTTCCTTTAGGACACCATTGAAGCTGAACTTACAAAGAAAGTAGACATGATGGAACTGTGAACAGAGCCAAGTAAACTTCGTCTTCTCTAACAAAGTAAATTAAATAGGACTTTAAAGAATTATTTCCATCCTGGCTGGTGTAGCTCAGTGGATTGAGCGCGGGCCTGCGAACCAGAGGATCATGGTCTGATTCCCAGTCAGGGCACATGCCTGGGTTGCAGGCCAGGTCCAGGGGATGCACAGGAGGCAACCATACATTGATATTTCTCTCCCTCTCTCCTTCCCTTCTCCTCGAAAGATAAATAAGTAAAATCTTTTAAAAAATTGTGTCCTCACCATGGTTGGTGCGGTTCCGTTGGGCATTGTCCCACAAACCGAAAGGTCTCTTGTTCAATTCCCAGTCAGGACATGTGCTTGGATTGCTGGTTTGGTCCCTGGTCAGGGCGTGTATGGAAGGCAACTGATCAGTGTTTCTCTCTCACGTTGCTGTTTTTCTCCATCTCTCCCTTCCTTCTCTCTCTGTTAAAAAAAAGGATTGTTTCCTCTTGGTATTCCTTAATAACTTAGTTTCTGTGTTCTTAGACAAGATAATGTCACTATTGATAGGATAGTGGTTTCTGCTATGTATTGCATTTTTGTGCCCAAATACATAGTTTCCACATTAAAGATGTTGGTTTCCTGTATTGTTGGTGGTCAGTGTCCTTCAGTAGCTCTATGAGGTGAGCATCAGGACAGTCATTGTGCAGTCACTCGTTAGGCCAGGTAAGTGAGAAGGAAAGGTTCTGGAGCTCTAGGTATGTTCCTACCACTCTTCTTTCCAGGGGTTTAGACTGATCAGCTCACCTGCCTACCTCCAAATGTTAATGCATGCAGGAATTGAGTTTATGAAAAAGATGGCCTTTAAAATTCGTGGTGGAAAGATGGATAATTCAACAGTTGGTGCTAAATCCATATCCACACCTTATGTCGGGATCATTTCAAAAGATCAGAGATTTAAATATTTTTTAAAAAGTACAAGAGGACTTCCGGCCAAGATGGAGGCATAGGTAGAAACACTATACCTCCTCTCTCAACCAAGATTAAGGACAACAAATATTTATAAACAATAACAACCAAAACAGAAAATTGAACTACGGAAGTCTGACAACCATTCAACCAGACCAGTAAGAGGGGCAGAGTCAGCAGCCTACTGAGAGGGAATGCAGCAGGAAAAGGCAGTGGCTGGCAGACTGGGAGCACAGGCAGTGCCGGTGCCTGGCTCACAGACCCCAGACGCGGGGAGGAAACGGGCAGGGCAGTTGGCAGTTGGAGGTCACACATTCATGCGCAGATGAACTAGTCAAGAACTGGCAATGAGATGGACCACACAACCCAGGGCCCCAGCGACAGGAAGTAAAGCCTAAAAACACCGATTAAAAAGGTCCCAGGAGAGGCTCCCAGCCTTATAGGAGAGGTGGTTGGGGAGACCCGCAGGGTCCTGGAGCGTGCGTAGGTCGGCCCACCTGGGAACTAGTGCCAGGGGGGTCCAGTTTGCTTGTGGGAGGCAGCAGAGGGGATGCAAATCCCAGAGCGTGGAACAGGCACTATTGTTCCCTCTCTGACTCTGCCCCCACAGACAGCATCACAACCCAGCCACTAGGTTGCCCCACCCTGGTGAACACCTAAGGCTCTGGCACCCATATGTAACAGGTGCCACGTGACCAAGAGATAGCCAACCTATCAGATGCACAGTTCAAAACACTGGTGATCAGGATGCTCACAGAATTGGGTGATTTTGGTCGCAAATTAGATGAAAAAATGAAGGCGTTCATAAGTGAAATGATGGAAAATGCACAGGGAACCAGTAGTGATGGGAAGAAAACTGGGACTCAAATCAATGGAGTGGACCAGAAGGAAGAAAGAAAGAGAACCAAACAGAAAAGAATGAAGAAACAAGAATTCAAAAAAAGAGGAGGAGGCTTAGGAACCTCCAGAACATCTTTAAACGTTCTGACATCCGAATTATAGGGGTACCAGAAGGGGAAGAGGAAGAGCAACAAGTGGAAAAGTT
>PVKM010012651.1:0-31377 GCA_004027735.1 Carollia perspicillata | reverse complement strand
TCCCCACCTCCCTCCCCTTTCCACCCCCCTTAGTTTTTGTCCCTGTGTCCTTTTTACTTTTTCCTATAATCCCCTCCCTTTTTCCCTGAAATTCCCTCCCCTCTCCCCTCTGGATACTGTCATCCCCTTTTCTATTTCAATGTCTTTGGTTATATTTTGCTTGCTTCTTTGTTTAGTTGCTTAGGTTCCTGTTAAAGGTGAGATCATATGGTATTTGTCTTTTACTGCCTGGCTTATTTCACTTAGCATAATGCTTTCCAGTTCCACCCATGCTGTTGCATAGGGTAGGAGCTCCTTCTTTCTTTCTGCCACATAGAATTCCATTGTGTATATGTACCATGGTTTTTTGATCCATTTGTTTACTGATGGGCACCTAGGTTGCTTCCAACACTTGGCTCTTGTAAATTGTGCTGCTATGAACATTGGGGTGCATAGGTTCTTTTGGAATGGTGTTTCAGGGTTCTTGGGATATAATCCTAGCAGTGGAATTGCTGGGTCAAAAGGCAGTTCCATTTTCGGGTTTCTTAGAAAATTCCATACTGTCTTCCATAGTGGTTGTACCAGTCTGCAATCCCACCAGCAGTGAACTAGGGTCCCCTTTTCTCCACAACCTCTCCAACACTTGTTTGTTGCTTTGTTTATGATGGCCATTCTTACCAGTGTAAAGTGGTATCTCATTGTGGTTTTAATTTGCACTTCTCTGATGGCTAGCGATATTGAGCATCTTTTCATGTGTCTCTGAATCCTCTGTATGTCCTCCTTGGAGAAATGCCTGTCCAACTCCTTTGCCCATTCCTCCAGTGCTTTCTTTACTCTGGTGTGATGATTCCAAGTTTTTATTCTTTCAAACTTCACCACAGTGGGGGCATTGAGGAGTATGTCCTAAGATTCAGTACACTTTTCTTCTAGTTTGCTCTCTGGAGATCCTGTCTTCTAAGTCTTGAGTAGCACTTTATCTATAGGGCTCAAAGGAATGTAGCCAAACCTGTGGGGGAGAGGTCTCTAATACAAGCAAGGTCATTAATTACAGCTGAGGTCTGATTTAAATTTTATACACATTTCTTTAACTTCACTTCATGATCTATATACATATCTCCCATCCCAATCACAGCTTGAAATCATCACCCATACACAATTTCATAAGAACTCAATTGAATCCCACTTTGAGGAGTCACAGTTATCCTGAGCAGGGCAGTAGGTAAATCTTTTTTCATTTTTTTATTGTTGTTCAAGTACAGTTGTCTACATATTCACCCCACCATGCTCCCTCACCCCAGCCATCCCTGCCTCCCACCCTTGAACCTACCCCTTTTGGCTTTGTCCATGGATCCTTTATACAAGTTCTTTGATAGCCTTCCACTATTTTCCCCCATTATCCCTCTCTCCCCTCCTCTCTGGTAACTGTCAGTTTGTTCTTTATTCTGTGTCTCTGGTTGTATTTTGCTAGCTTGTTTGTTTTGTTGATTAGGTTCCATTTGTAGGTGAGATCATATGGTATTTGTCTTTCACCACTTGGCTTATTTCTCTTAGCATAACGCTCTCTAGTTCCATCCATGCTGTCACAAAGGGTAGGGGCTCCTTTTTTCTGGTGCATAGTATTCCATTGTGTAAATGTACCATAGTTTCTTGATCTATTCATTTACTGATGGGCACTTAGGTTGCTTCCAGCACTTGGCTATTATAAATTGTCCTGCTATGAACATTGGGGTGCATAGGTTCTTATGAATTGGTGTTTCAGGATTAGGGTATAATCCCAGCATTGGAACTGTCAGATGAAAAGGCAATTTCATTTTCTGAGGAAATTCCATACTGTTTTCCACAGTGGCTGCACCAGTCCGCATTCCCATCAACAGTGTACTAGGGTTCCCTTTTCTTCACAACCTCTCCAACACTTGTTGTTTGTTGTTTCATTTATGATGGTAATTCTGATGGTAAATCTTGATCCCAACAGAGATGAGCTTCTTGACACAGCTTGGCTATATTTTTCTTCAAGGTGTGATTCATCTATACCTTCCCAGAAGCCTGAGGTCCCCATGCTATGTGGAGTTTCCACTTCATTCCTAAAAATTTACTAAACTTCTGTGTAATTTCTGAAACAAAAGCAGGTCCATTATCACTCAATGCTGCTGGGTAAACCAAAGCAAGGAATTATTTCCTTCAGTGCCTTTTACTACCTCTGAGGATTTCTCCATTCTAGTAGGATAGGCTTTTCTACCTATCCTGAAAAAATGTCAACAAAAACTAACAAATATTTCCACCCTTGGACCCTTGGCATCTAGGTAAAATCTATTTTCCAGTCCTTAAATGGGCTCTGTAGTGGTATTGTTTCCCTTCTTTCTTTTGATGGAGATCTGTCTTGGGGTTGTTCTTCCAGCACACAACATATCTAGGAATTACTTTTCACATGTCTTTAGAAATTCCAGGACTAGTAAGCCACAGTTTAACACTCACAGATGATGACCCCCTTACATAGTGAGTGGCGTCATGCAAATGGTTTATAACTGGATATGTTAAATGTTTGGGAAGCAGTATAACTCCTTTCACATTTTTCTCCATCCATTATGAAAACCTTCTTCATCAAAACCCCACATCTTAGCTTTCTGTAAGTCTGCAGTTGAATATTACAGGTTAAATTGTGACAAGACTAGAACAGGTACCAAAGGCATTATAAATGTTCCTTTAGCAGCCTCTGTCCATTGCTCAATCAGCCAGATTGTTTCCTCTAACCACTTCAGTGTCCTTTTTCTGACACTCAGGGCAGTGCATAACTGCCACCTATAAAAGTAACTGAACGGGATCTAACAATTTTAAAATTTCTGCTGCATGCTTAATGTACTTTTTATTGGAGTTTAAAAGACCTCTTTCTTTCCAGATGGAACCATGTGCATGAAAAATTAGGAAAGCTTACTCTGAGTCAGCATACACATTCATTCTCTTTTCGTGTGACCATTCCTGTGCCCTTGTCAATGCAATCAGTTCAGCTTTCTGAGTATACATTCCTGGTGGCAAGGCCTTGGCCTCCATTACTCCTTCAAGAGTCACAACTGTGTATCCAGCCTTTCTGTTTCCTTTGTCCATGCAACAACTTCTGTCTGCATATAGAGTCCAGTCTGCCCCTTCTAGAGGATAGTCCTGTCCTGTAAATTAATTCTGCTAAAATAAACTTCATTAATTATCTCAGCACAGTCATGAGTTAGTGCAGCTGAGACAGGCTCTAAGAGAAGAGAGGCAGGATTTAACTTACAGTTTTAAGGGAATATTGAGATTGTTGAGAAGAATGGCTTGGTACTTGCCCCTTCTTCCAGCAGTGAGCCACAAATTTCCCTTTTGCTCCAGCAGGTTCAGCACTTGGTGGGGTACATAAATGGTGATAGACTGTCCCAAGGAAAACTTTTTATCTTCTTGTAAGAGCTCACGGGTGGTTGCCATAGCTCTCAAATGGGCTGGCTACTCTTGGACAATGTGATCTAATTTATTTAACAAGTATGCAATGGATTGCATAATGTCACTAAGCATTTGGGTGAGGATACCTAGGGAAATTCCCTGCCTTTCATGAATGCATACATGAAAGGGCTTTAGCCCCAAGGTTTGGAAGCCCCAAGGCTGGTGTAGAAGCCAGGTACACCTTCAGGGACTCAAAAGCCTGGGTGCACTCCTTAGTCCATTCTAAAGGGATATATTCTAGTCCTTTCAGAGTTTTTCCAGTTTAACATATCTGATGTAGAAAACAGAGTATATGCCCGATAATATCCAGCAGGCTAGCCCTCTGGCCCTACTCCCACTGGAAATCTTCACAAAGGGTTTTGCCCTGCCCCAGAAGGAGTTTGTCCTCCACCAAATTTGGTTCCCTGATGGGATTGAGATGGTGAGACCAGTTCAGGTTCACTTTCCCCAGTTCCCTCAGCTAAGTAAGGAGGAAGATCCCTCACAGCTGGATGGGCTGTAGGGACCCTGACCATGCTCACAGTAGCCATAATATCTAGATCTCCCTGGTCCCTCTCCTCTGAGCTTCTGCTTTTATAGGCAAATTTCCTTTTCTCTGGACTATTAATTTTTCCTTTTAACCCTGGATCCTTATATGTGTAAACTCGTAACATTTTCCAGGTAAGGTATTTCATCTCACTTCCCTGATCTTTGACAAAACAACAACAGAAAACTGTACTTGAATGCCAATTAAAACAAACAAACAAACAAACAAACAAATAAATGCAATATAATACAGTAATTTAAAGACCCATTCAGCAGCCACCTCTCTCCTAAATTTGGATTATACAATACATAAGCCAAATAGTATTACAATATAAAGCCATTTACTTTTTAGTCATAGGTTTATAAGCATAGGTCAACCAATCAGCCAAAACTCACCCCAAAGGGCTGTTTCCTAGAACGGAGGCTTTTCTCCTATTTTACCAGACATAGCTCTGTAATACCACAAAACCCACAAGGTACCTTAATTAAACCAGAAGACACCTTTTTACCAGACAGAGCTCTGGTAAAAAGGAGGCACCTTAATTCCTGATGATCTAAGTCACGGCCCAGGATTGTAACCTGAACCAGAAAACACAGTGCTTCAATCCAAAGTCAAGAAGATGGGAGGTTCTGAGAGTGATAGGAGAGTCCCCAAATGAAATCATTTTGCAGCTGCTAGGTAGTCTCCAAATATGCACCCTGGGGTGCCCCAGTCCAGGCAGCCAATGGAACTCCCCACCAAATACTCAGACTTACCAGAGCATCCCAAAGTCTGTCCCAGAAAAGAGTTGTCAGAATATGAAACTGGAAAATCCAGAGTTTGTGTTGCCTGTCACTACCAGAACCAATAAGCAGAAAGAAGGGTTGAATCTTTATGGGTACTTTATTCAGATGGCTGGCAATCTGAGAAGATAGCAAGTTATGTAGCAGACCATCTTACATTTCCTTTCAAGCTAGTATTTTTTTATAAGGAGGAAAAAGTGTAGGTAAGGGATTTGGAATTAAGGGAAGAGGTTTAACAGATAAAAGCTTCAATCTGTCAATTTCCCTAACATCCTTTCATCTACAGACTGGTGATTTCTATCTGAGTCCTGTGTCCTGTGTCCTGTGTCCTTTGTCCTGGGTGATTTTTCTTGTCTGTGTCCTGAGTGGTGGAATGTCTCTCTCTCTGAAACACAATGGTTCAGATACCATCTTGATTGCGTATGATCTGTTCTGGAGCATAAAGGTTGAATTGCTTGTGGTCTCTGAGAGTCAGGGTGGGCTGTACCTTCATTTCCTGAAATAATAGCTTTTTACATGCATTAACTACTATGCTTATTAAGTATTAACAAAATTAAAATTTTCCAACTCTTTTGCCCTCATCACTTACCTATGCTGCCATCTTGATCAGAAGTCTATTAATCTTCGTATAGACAAGTTCTGAATTTAGACAAGGGCCAGCACCTTATTGAAAGTGAAAAATAATGAAACAGTAAATTATATTTCCAAATTGCATAACCTCAGTTCTTTGGGGTACCAAAAATACAATGAGCAATTACATGCCCATCAGATGCTCAAGATAATAAAACTTACTAAAAATTAGGGAGGTTAACTATTTTGTTGAGTAAGATCAGACAAATTTATAAATGAAGAAGAACAAGGATCAAGGCTTCAAAAATACATACATAAAATCTTAAACCATTTAAAATATTTACTAATTTGCCCTGGCTTGTGTATCTCAGTGTATTGAGCATGGGCCTGTGAAGCAAAGGGCTGCTGGTTTGATTCCCAGTCAGGGCACATGCCTGGGTTGCAGGCCAGGTCCCCAGTAAGAGACACATGAGAGGCAACCACATATTGATGTTTCTCTTCCACACTTTCTCCTTCCCTTCCCCTTTCTCTAAAAATAAATAAATAAAATACTTTTAAAAATTACTAATTTTTAACTCTCTCAAGGTAATTTGGACAAAAACTTAAAAAAATGAAACTACATCCTCAATGTAAGAACTTTATAGTATAAAGCAGGATTAAATGTGCAAACACTGATACCAAGACAAGAGGGTCATATTAAAACCCTACACAAAGAACATAAGGGAGGCCATGAGAGGAGAAGGGCATAGAGTGTTAAATGTGGAAATTAATAGCTATGCTTTTTTTCCAAGCCCAAATTCTCTAGCCTCAATGTTAAATTAATTAGAAGATATAAAAATACAAAAGCTTTCTTTGTGTATAACACAGAAATTCGAGATTAAAAACTCCTATGGGGCAGAAACACAATGAATTCAAGCAGAATTTCTGGGCCATGGTTTTCCCTGTCTTCCCAGCACAGAACCTCCTGTTTCTGCCCAAATCATCGTACTCTACTTTTTATATTCCCATCAGGTATAGTGCTTGTTTTCACTTTGGCCTCTGTGTACAAGCAGAAACTTGTGTAAAAACTCAGAAGGCAATAATGATTTTTTTACATTGGCAGATATGTGAGAAGCCACAACTCTGAATTTATCAAAATGGCCTTAACTTCCCCTCAGCTTGAATGAACTTCAGATGGGTTTCCTCCTGACTATAGGCCAATAACTTCCCATTTCTTGGAGCATTTACTTTAGAAAACTTGTAATTGCAAATTTCTTTCTCTGTTCTTTTGAAATGTAGACAAACTTTCTCCCAGCCTCTGAACAGTTTAGCAACTGAGGAATGTCTTTTTCAAAGATCTGGGAGCTATACATTTGAAATGCAATCATCAAGAAAGATATGGCCCCTGTCTCCCAGTCTCTGTGGAAGGGTAGGAGCTTCAACTTCAAAAAGAGAAAATTAGCCAACACTGGATGAACTAATACCATTGAAAAATGTCCCTCCTAACATTTCTTCAATACTTTTCCACTAGGTCCCTCTAGAGTTTAAAAAACGTCCCATCTCTTTGTTTAAAATATTGTTAGTATGTATTTATTTATTAAACTTTCTGTTAGGGTTACTACTGGCTGATCATTTATTTGATGGCTGGTTCACTTTTCTTTATATTCAATACTATTTTGTATTGGTTTCAGGTGTGTGGCATAGTAGTTAGACAACCATACACTTTAGAAATTGTTCTCACAGTATTTCCAGTACCCACATGGCACCATACATAGTTATTACAATATTATTGACTATATTCTCTATGCTCTACTTTACATCCCCTTGACTATTCCGTAACTATCAATCTGTACTTCTCAATCCCCTCAGTTTTTTGAACCAGTCCTCCAAACCCCTCCCCTCTGGCAATCATTAGTCTGTTCTCTGTATCTATGAGTCTGTTTCTGATTTGTTTGTTCACCCAATATATTATTCTTTAGATTTCACTTGTAAGTGAAATCGTGTGGTATTTATGTTTCCCTGACTGACTTCATTGAGCATAATACCTTCTACATACATCCATGCTGTCACAAAAGGTAAGATTTCATTCTTTTTTATGCCTGAGTAATATTCCATTGTATAGGCACTAGGATTGCTTCCACATCTTGGCTAAAGTAAGTAATGCTATAATTAACAGAGGGGTGCATACATTCTTTCAAATTAGTGTTTTGGATTTCTTCTAATATATTCCCATAAGTAGAAATGCAGAGTCAAGGGATACACGATGGCGGCAGAGTAGTGGCCAGCTCCGTTCACCTGCTCTCAGACACGGAGCAGATTTGAAATCATAACACAAAGAGGAGAGTGAGTGAAAGTGTCTGTGAGTAAGAGCATATGGGGAGGATAGTGTGGAGAGTTTGTGAAGGTATGCAGTAACTGGCCAGCCTGTGGGGCACCCAGGGGCCAATGGCCTGGGTTTTCTAGGGGGACTGGGATCTGATGACCTGGACTTTCTAGGAGAACTACCACCACTGCTCAGCCAAGCACCACTGGCTGCACAGAGCTGGGGTGGCTATAATTGGGCTCAGGACCTATGAGCTACCTGGGCAGTGAGAGAAGGCCTGGGAGGTATGGGTTCCAGAAATAGCACAGGGGGAACAGGCAGGCCCAAGGCTGAAGACCTCTGGAGGGAGCATGAATAGCACACCATCACCACCTTGTGTTATAGCACAGCTGAGGGGATCTTCCCAACACCATCCAGGAAAGGTTCAGAGAGAAACTTTATATAAAATTGGCAGAGGCCCTGTAAGGAGGTGGCCAGTCCTGACCATGAAAGACTGTGTGATTTTGGCAGAGAGGGAGTGTGGGGAGAACAGGACCCCTAAGGACCCACACTACACCGTGGGGGCCACAGAGAAATTCTTTTAAAAGGGGAGCTGAGATGTACCCAAGGCTTGGCAGGGAGCCAGGCACACAGGCCTGTGCATGTGGGTGGGACCTAGCAGTGCTGTAACCAAAAAACTCACGGGCAGAGAAAACACTGAAAGGGAAGGTCTGACCCAACACAGCTTACAAGCAGTAGATGGAGCAGAGTGGAGAATTCAGGTTGAACCACCTGTGAGAGAGTGGCAGGCTTGGGTCTGGAATGCAGGAGCTGAATGCCTGAGATTTGCACCAGTCAGCCAGAACCTTTCACAGACAGGTGAACCCAACACCCACATGTGGGATTACAGGCTCAGCACAGCAGAGAGGTCAGGCCCAGGAGTTTCCTGCCGATGTGTCCATTTCCTCAGGGGAAAGAAGAAAAAGGCCCAACAACAGACACTACATGCTACACAGCTCCTCAGGCCCTGATTTATTAAACCCAGCAGAGCAGAGAAAATAGAGACGGGGCAAGGTGCTATCTTCTCTCCTGCAAAGCTGTTTAGCATTCATTTCATATACTTCAAGTTTGGGCATAATAAGGCATCAGGTTTTATAATATAGTTTATTTCAAATCTCATATATTGTTCTTTCCTTCTCTGACTCCATCCTACCTCCTTCCTCCTCCTTTGTATATTTGTTTTAAGGTCTATTTTCTCTCTTGCTATGACTTGTTTCTATTCTGCACCATTACTATTGCTCTCCCTCCAGCCTCTCAAAACCATTTGTGATTGTCATTGGTCATCTCATATTCCTTCTCCCATTCTTAAAATACCCTTGTTCTATATCCACCTTTATCAATCTTTGCTTATAAGTAGTGGATAAGGTGGTTGTTACTGAAGTTCTTCAATCTTATTTCAGATAGTGACTATCTTTGTATTTCAAATCTCAAAAAAAAATTAAAGATTTTATTTATTTTACTTTTTATAGAGGGGAAGGGAGAGAGGAGGAGAGGGAGAGAAACATCACTGTGTGGTTGCCTCTTGTGCTCCCCCTACTGGGGACCCAGACCAAAATCTAGGCATGTGCCCTAGACTGGGAATCGAACCAGTGACCCTTTGATTCATAGGCCAGCAGTCAAGCACTTAGCCACACCAGCCAGGGCTCAAATCTCAAATTTCACTGTTCCCCTCTCTTATTTCATTTTGCCTTCCTGATGCCCTTCCCTTTTTTAAAAAAAATTAAGTGTTAATTTTTCCCCATCTTAACCAGGTTTTTATCTCTCACTCTAAGTATTCCTTCTCCCTCTATTCTCCCAAAATAACTCCTCTTTTCTCTAGATATCTCTTAAACTCTTCTTTCTTTCCTTGTGTCCTCTTATTCTGACTCCACCTGTATAAATCTTAGCTAATTGGTTGTTGATATTTCTGTGGTGGAGACTTTTCTGCTTTTAGGGCCACATTATATATTTATATCTATAGGTATAGATAGATATAGATATAGATGATATAGATATAGATATAGAGAGATTAGATGTATAGATATATATGGACATATGGATTATCTTTTTTCTCTTATTAGGTATATAAAAATATATATACTTTCTTTAAATTTGGTTTTAATCTAATATTACATGCTTCTCCTTCCTTACTCCATGCCACCTTCCCTCCTCCCTTTTTAGTTAGGAAGTAAATTTTATTTTCTTTTTTACTTTTCCTTGTCTCCATTCCCTACTCTTATTATTGCCCCTCCCTCTACCCTCACAAAATCTGTTTTCTTTCAGTTAGTCATCTCATAATTGTTTTTTCTTTATTAAAAGAGTCTTAATCTTTTTACACCTTTATTAATATTGGTGCATTGGATGTTGAATGTGTAATTGTGGGTTAGGAATATTTTTAGTGGTGCGGGTCTGTTTCTTGGGCTGTTTGGTTTTTGTCCTGGCAGCACCTCTACAACAGTATACAACATGTGGAGGGAAAAATGACTCTCAGTCAGTCGGCCTGAGTGAAAAACACACCAAACAACAATCCAACAACAACAAAAACCCAATTACAACACCTAAAAGGGATAAAGGGCAGTGAAAAAGTATCAAGCACAGGTGATCAAGGAGATTGCACCACTGAGTCCGACAGGTCTTCTACCATAGAAGATCACACCACAAAGACAGGGAGTCAAAGTGGATAAATGTAACACGCAGAGGAAAAAAAAGAGAAGAGTCGCCTAAAATGTAAAGACAAAGAAACAACCCTAAGTCAAAACTAAAGGAGGAATCCCCAGAAAAACTGCTAAACAAAATTGTGGCAACCAACTATTAGATATCAAGTTCAAAATAATGGTTAGAGTATCCAAGATGGTGGAGCAGTGAGTGAAAGGTACACTAACATCCTCCCAGGATCAATCTGGAATTACAACTAAATTTTGGAGAAATCACCTGTAACAAGCAACTGAACAATAGCAAGAGAGAAGCCTTATAATGGTGGAAGACACAAGACTCAGCTTCAGCACAATGTGAATGGTAGGGAGAGCAGTGGAGATGTGAGAGGGCTGGCTGGGCGCCAACAGGTGGCAGGTGATGTGCCAGCCAGAGGGATATTTAAGCAGTGAGTTGGATCACCCTAAGAAGTGTGGGCTCTAAACCCTAAGTTGGGATCCCCAGCCTAGAGTACCAGAGCCCCAAAAGTACACAGATACCACCCAGATATAAAAAGCGGCAGGATTTCTCTCTGCCAGAGATGAACAGTTAGAGACACAAAGAGCCATTTAAATGGCCAATGCATAAATTTTCATTTGATGCCACTTATTCTTGGCTCTGGGAAAGGTGGGGGTTGCAGAGTGGACTGGAGATATTTGAAGAGAGACTAGGGATGGAGTGTTGGGAATCACCTTGCCTTGTTTCAGGAGCTGTAAACTCCCCCATGGCTAAGGCTCAGTGAGTGACCTTCGGACCATAAGCCACTAAGGAGACAGAGCTTACCTCCCTGGAAAGGAGTGCCACTTCTGCTCCTTTTTTTATAACTGGCCTCCAATGCTTGATCAGTTAGCTAATGACGGGTAAAATTTCCCAAGTGGGGAATGACCTAAGACAGGCATGATCACATGGAGGCCCCAGGTAAGGACTTGGGGGCTATGGAGAAAGGGGGTGCTGGACCCTCACCCCTCGGCTTTGACAAAGCCCAATTCCCCTGAGTCCTTGAGAAGTCTCTGATAATTCCTTGGCTACCTAGCCTCCTCTGCTTAACTTAAGCCTGAAGCAGTGACAGAGGGCAGTGCAGCCCTGTGCTGGAAAGGGCAGGCTCCCTGGGTAATCAGGCCTGAGAAAGGATATGTAAATTCCTGTGAGGCTTGCTTTGCTAAGAATGCTCTTAGTTAAATGATAAAGACCTGAGCAGGAAATGAGTTTACTTTCCAAAGTTTTACAGCCTTTTAGCTGACAGACCCTGACTCAGAATGAGCCCTAATAGTTCTCTGTATGCTATCTATTGCCTGATAATGATTAATAAGTTGTACCTGAATTCCTGCACACAAAAAACAAAAACAAAACCAATAAAACCCTGTCCAGGCCAGGATCGGCGCACTCTCCCCTTGAAAGGGTGGCCAGACCGCTCTGCGGTGCACCCCGCCTTGAGGGAGTAGCCAGGTCATCCCCTTTTCCTCCACAGGACTCGGTAGTATGTATGAATTTGTCTCATATCTCATCCATACTGCTGTGGGCACTGCGAGCCGGTGCCCATGTCAATGGAGATTTTGGGGAGAGAACTGAGAGTACCCACTAGGATCCAGGTGCTGAGTTATTTCTCATATTGCAACAGCCATCTTGCTCAGGCAGACCACTCCCCTCTTAGTGGCAGCAGCCTGAGGGGAATCAACAGTCCTGCCCCCAGGAGGGATTCTGCCTCACCTTTGGTGCTTAAGCCTGACCACTGAGTGCAGAGTGACTAGATTAACAACTGAAGGAGTCAGTCACAGACAGTGAATCCCAGGTAGTCTCAAACAGGCTGCCTAAGGCCAGACAGAGTCACCATCTGTCATCACCAGAGGCAGATACAGAAAGATAAGACACTGGTAAATAATAGATGCTACCAACACAAAATACACCATGGTCTTCTCTATGATTTGCAATATTTTTTTTCTTGCATAGCTTTTTAAGATTCATTTCTTGTCCTACAAGCTTGCTCACTTTGTCAGTAGATTTTATATTATAGTTTATTTCAATTCACATATTTTGTTCTTCCCTTCTGTTATCCTATTTTGCCTTCCTCTTTTATTTTATTATTTTTGTTTTAAATTTTGTTTTCCCTCTTTATAAAACTTGTTTCCATTCATCACTCTTACTATTTCTCCTCCGTCCACCCTCTCAAAACCAATTTTCTTGTCAATGGTCATCTCACATTCTTTTTTTTGCTCTTGAATACCCATGTTCTCTCTCCACCTTTAGCAATCTTTGCTAGTTGGTTGTAGATAGAGTAGCTGTTGTTGCGTTTTTTTATTTTACCTCTAGAATTTCACTATTTTTGCATTTCAAGTCTCAAATTTTCCCATTCACCTCTCCTACTTCTTTTGTATCAAATTTTAATTATTCCCTGTCTTAGCATGTTTTTTTTTCTCTTTCATCCTGCCCCTTCTGAAATTTTAACTTTTACCTGTCTTAGACTGGTTTTTGTTCCTTACTTTTAGTATTCCCTCCCTGCCACCATCTCAACATCACTTCCCTTTCCTCTAGATATCTCTTAACCTTCTCTTTCTTTCTTTATTCCCTTTTATTCTCATCCCGCCTATACTAATTTTAGCTCATTATTGTTGATAGAGCTGTGGTGGATTTTTTATCCAATGTGGTTCCTGTTTTTATTATTTATTTATTTTTTTCTTTTTTCTTTCTCTCTCACACTTTATTTTATATTTTTAATTTTTGTTTAAACCTAATACTATATGTTGCCCTTCTCTTACTCCATTCCACCTTTTTCATTCCTTTTTTATTCATGATGTAAATTTTACTTTCTTCCTTTGCATTGCCTGATTCCCCACACTTATTAGCGCACCTCCCTTGACCCTCTCAAAATCATTTTTCTTTTAGTAGGCCATCTCATATTCCTCTCCTTTCTTATAGTAGTCTAGCCTTAATCTCTTCACACCCTTTTAATACTGGCTCATTTACTGTTGATAGTGGGATTTCAGGTGGCAGTTATTTTTTTGGGTGTGGGTTTGTTTCCTGGGTTTTGTGGCTTTTTTCCAGCAGCACCTGAACAACAGCATACAAGATGTGGTGGGTGGATCACCCTCAGTTGACAAGCTGAAGGGAAAGACCCACCAAAGAATGACTCAACAACAATGAAAACTCAATCACATCCAGAGAGCCAACATAAATGAGATAAAGGGCATCACAAGAGCATGAAATTCAGGTAATCCAGGGGCTGCATCACTGAATCACAAAGGCCTGAAACCATAGAAGTTCAAACCACAAAGACAGGGAGTCAAAGCATACCAATTTAAAGAGTAGAAGTAGAAGTACACAATAAGAGTATCCCCTAAAATGGCAAGACAAAAACAACACCAAATTGAAAGGAAAGGAGAAATCCTCAGAAAATTACTAAATAAAACAGAGGCAAGTAAACTATCCGATACTGAGTTCAAAACAATTGTTATAAGGAAAATCAATGAGGTCAGTGAAAATTACAAAAAAACTACAAGGAAGTTACAAGGAACTTACTGTGAAGTACATAGCATGAAAAAGTACATATAAACTATCCATAAGAACCAGGAAAAAATGAAGAATACAATTTCTGAATTGAAGAACACAGGATAAAGAATCAAAACCAGGCTAGATGAAACAGGGCATTGAATCAGTGTGCTGGAGGAGAAGGTAGAAAAAAATTCCAGAAAGAAAAAGAAAAGGCCAAAAGAATGAACAGGGGTTAAGGGAACTGCAGGACAACATGAAATTTAATAATATCTGTATAATAGGGATACCACAAGGAGAAGAAGAGGAGCAAAAAATAGAAAACCAGTGTGAAAAACTAATGATGAAAAACTTTCCTAATTTGATGAGAGAAAAACTCACAAGCCTAGGGAGCACTGAAGGTTCCCATCAATGTGAACCCAAAGAGTCCCACTCCAAGACACACCATAATTAAAATGTCAAAATTCAAAGACAAAGAGAGAATCTGAAAGGCAGCAAGGGAGAAACAGGAAATAACATACAAGGGAACTCTGATAAGGCCAGCAGCTGACATCTCAACAAGAAACACTACAAGCCAGAAGAGAATGGCATGAAATATTGAAAGTAATGAAAAGCAAAGGCCTGCAACCAACTACTCTACCTAGCAAGGCTCTCAATAAATGTGGAAGGTGAAATAAGGAGTTTTCTGAACAAAAGAATGTTAAAAGACTACACCACCACCAAACCAGCATTACAAGATATGCTAAAGAAACTGCTTTAAGAAGATTAAGAAAAAGACTGGGACAGAGAGGAACACAAGAACAAAGGGGAAAATGGCAATGAATAAGTATCAGTAATAACCTTAAATGTAAATGAATTAAATGCTCCAATCAAAACAAAGGTAGCTGAATGGATAAGAAAACATGACCTGTGCATATGCTGCCTACAGAGAGCCACCTCAGAACAAAAGACTTACACAGACTGAAAGTAAAAAGAAGAAAAAAAAAACATTGCAAGCAATTGGAAAGGAAAAAAAGCTGGAGTAGTAATACTTATATCAGACAAAATAGACTTCAAAACAAAAGCCATAAAAAGAGACACTAAAGGACACTTCATGATACTCAAGTGAAGAATCCATCAAGCAAATATAAATATTGTAAACATGCATGTACTCACCATAGGAGCACCCAAATATATGAGGAAAATATTGGAGGATTTCAAGAAAGACATAGACAACAACACAATTATAGTAGGGGATTTTAATGCCCCACTGTCAACAATGGATAGACCTTCCAAATGAAATTTCAACAAGGATGTTGTGGAACTGATGATGCATTGTATCTAATGGACTTAACTGATATATATAGAACCTTTCATCCCAAAGAATCAAAACACACATTCCTTTCAAATGCACATGGAACATTTTCAAAGATAGACCACATGATAGGACACAAAACAAGCTTCACAAAATTCAGTGAAAATTGAAACCATATCAAGCGTTTTCTTGGTAAATAAGGGCTTGAAACTAGAAACCACCTTCAAGGAAAAAATTCAAAAACTCTCAAATTTGTGGAGATTGAATAGCATGCTATTACACAAGTGATGGGGTAATAATAATCAAGGAAGAAATCAAAAGGTTTCTGGAAACAAATGAAAGTGAACACAAAATACCCCCAAAACCTATGGGATACCATATGAAGGCAGTCCTGAGAGGGAAGTTCATAGCGATACAGGCCTACCTAAAACAGATAGAATAATTTCAAATAAACAATCTAATGCTACATCTACAAGAACTGAAGGAACTACAACAAACAAAGCCCAGAGTGAGTAGAAGAAAGGAAATAACCAAGATCATAGCAGAACTAAATGATATAGAAATTAAGAGAACAATTGAAAGGATCAATAAATCTAGAAGCTGGTTCTTGAAATAGTTAAACAAAATCAGCAAAATTTCAACCAGACTCATCAAGAAAAAAAGACAGCGTACAAAATTACAAATGAAACAGGAGAAATTACAACTGATAGCACAGAAATACAAAGGATTGTAAGAAATTACTATGAACAACTATATGCCAAGTTGGGTAAAATGAACAAATTTCTAGAAAAATATAATGTTCCAAAATTGAATGAAGATGAAGCAAAAACCCTAAACAGACCAATAGCAGGTAGTGAATTTGAAGCAGTAACCAAAAAACTACTGGCACACAAAAGCCCTGGACCAGATGGTTTCACCGAAGAATTTTACCAAACATTTAGGAAAGAGCTAATGCCTATTCTTCCCAAACTATTCCAAAAACTTCAAGAAGACAAAAGACTTCCAAACCCTTTTTATGAAGCCAGCATCATCCTAATCAGAAAATCAGATAAAGATACAACAAAGAAAGAAAATTACAGTGCAATATCACTGATGAATATAGACACTAAAATACTAAACAAACTGTTGGCAAACTGCATCCAGCAATACATTAAAAAGATCATACACTATGACCAAGTGGGATTCATTCCAGGGATACAAGGATGGTACAATATTCACAAATCAATAAACATAATATATCACATAAACAAAAGGAAAGTCAAAAATCACATGATCATATCAATAAATGTGGAAAAAGCATTTGATAAGGTAAGGCAAACATTTATGATACAAACATCAAGGAATGTGGGAGTAGAAGAAGCATTCCTCAACATAGTAAATGCCATATATGAGAAACCTATAGCCAACATCATACTCAATGGGCAAAAACTAAGTTTCCTCACTAAGATCAGTAACAAGACAAGGATGTCTGCTTTTGCCACTTCTATTTAAGAGTATTGGAAGTTCTAGCCACAGTGATAACACAAGAAAAAGAAATAAAAGGCATCCAAATTGGAAAGGAGGAAGTAAAACTGTCATTGTTTGCAGACAACATGATAGTGTACATAGAAGACCTAAAGATTCCACCAAAAAATTACTCGACCTAATAAGTGAATTTGGCATAGCAGTGGGATACAAAGTCAATATTCAGAAATCAAAGGCATTATCATATACCAACAATGAAATATCAGAAACAGGAATTAGAAAAAAAATCCCATTTGCTATAGCAACAAGAAAAGTAAAGTACCTAGGAATAAACCAAGGATGTAAAATACATGTATTCAGGAAACTACACAACAATGAAGAAAGAAATTAAGGAAGACACAGATAAATGGAAGCACATACTGTGTTTATGGACTGGAAGAATTAACATCCTCAAAATGTCAATACTACCCAAAGCAATTTATAGATTAAATGCAATCCCTATTAAAACAACAATGACATAGTTCCCAAATACAGAACAAACCTTTCAAAAATTTATATAGAACAATAAATACCCCAAATAGCCTCTGCAATTTTTAGATAAAAGAACAAAGTAAGAGGAATCATAATACCTGATATCAAACTATATTAGAAGGCTACTGTAATCAAAACAGTCTGGTAGTGGCATGAGAACAGACACATAGATCAATGGAACAGAATAGAGAGTCAAAAAATAAACCCACGAGTCTATGGTCAATTAATATTTGATAAAGGGGGCAGGAGCATAAAATGGAGTAAATATAGAGTAAGTTGGAGTAAAAAATGAAGTAAATGGAGTAAAATGGAGTAAATTTACTCTAACACCTCAACAACAAATGGTGTTGGGAGATCTGAACAGCTACATGCAAAAAAATGAAACTCAAACACCAACTCATACCATATAGTAAAGTAAATTCAAGATGGATAAAAGACTTAAAGATAATTCACAATACCATAAAAGTTCTAGAGGAGAATATAGGGTGGAAAATCTCAGATATTCCACACAGCAATATTTTCACTGATATGTCCTCTAGAGCAAGGGATATAAAGGAAAGAATAAACAAACGGGATTCCAGTAAACTAAAAAGCTTCTGGACAGCTAAGAAAACAGCATTAAAATGAAAAAGGAACCAACCATATGGGAAAATATATTTGCCAATGATATCTCGGACAAAGGTTTAATCTCTAAAATATATAAAGAACTCACAGAAGTCCATTCCAGAAAAACAAACAACCCAATTAAAAAATGGGCAGAGGAACAGAACAGACACTTTTCCAATGAGGACATACAGAGGGCCCAGAGACATATGAAAGGATGCTCAGCATCACTAGCCATCAGACAGATGCAAATTAAAACCACAAGGGGATACTACTTCACACTGATGAGAATGGCCATCATAAACAAATCAACAAACAACAAGTGATGGAGAGGTTGTAGAGAAAAGGGAACCCTAATACACTGCTGGAGGGAATGCAGACTGGTGCAGCCACTGTGAAAAATAGTATGGAATTTCCTCAAAAAATTAAAAACATAACTGCTTTTTGACTCAGCACTCCCACCGCTGGGATTATACCCCAAGAATCCTGAAATACCAATTCAAAAGAACCTATGTACCCCAATGTTCATAGCAGTGTTATTTACAATAGTCAAGTGCTAGAAACAGCCTAAGTGCCCATCCATAAATGAGTGGATCAAAAACTACAGTACATTTACACAATGGAATACTATGCATGAGAAAGGAGTTTCTACCCTTTGCAACAGCATGGGTGGAACTGGAAAGTATTATGCTAAGTGAAGTAATCCAGGTGGTGAAAGACAGATACCATATGATCTCACCTTTAACTGGAACCTAATCAACAAAACAAACAAGCAAGCAAAACAAACTCAGAGACATGGAAATAAAGAACAAAGTGACAGTGACTAGAGGGCCAGGGGGAGGGGAATAACGGGGGGAAGAATGGGAAATGTCAAGTCAAGAAATGTATATAATAGACCCATGGACAAAGACAACAGTGGGAGGAAGATTGAAAGTGGGAGTTTGGTGGTGAGTAGGGCAGGGGAGATTAATGGGTGAAAATAGGGACAACTGTTACTGAGCAACAATTAAAAGAAGAATTACTTTCCACCTTTTCATATTTGTCTTTGCAGCTTAGATATATCTTTTGTAGGCAGCATATGTCTGGCTTTTGTCTTTTGATGCAGTCTGCTACTCTGTGCGTCTTTATTGGTGTATTTATTACATTAAGACTTAGGGTAATTATTGATGTATGAGGCTTTCCTATAGTCATTTTGTTCTTTGCTTTCTGGTAGCTCTGTGCCTCCATTCGTTCTTTTCCTTTGTGTTTTTGTCTATTGATTTTGTCTGGTGGGTGTCCATGCTTCTTTCCTCTGTTTCTTCTTTTTATAAGTTACAAGTCTCAGTTTTGGGGTTTGGTGTGTGTGTTTTCCATTAGGTTTATGACCAAAAAAATGTTGCTTATATACAGTAGTTTTTTGTTTGTTTGTTTGTTTTTATTTGAGTGCATCTGATCTCCATCTTTCTTTGCTAGTCCAAATCTTTGCCTTGTCCCCCTTTATGATTTTGTTGTCACAAATTACCCCTGTTTATGCTGTAAGTTTTCTTGGTGATTTTACTCATAGTGCAGTGAGTGACCTTTTACTCTGTTTCAGGTAGAATAACTCTCTTGAGTATTTTCTGCAATGGAGGTCTTCTGGTGATAAATTCCATCAGCTTCCATATGTCTGAAAAAGTCTTTATTTCTCCCTCATATTTAAAGTATAACTTTGCTGGATATATGATTCTTGGGTGGTAATTTCTTTTTTCAGTATTTTGAATATGTGGTCCCATTCTCTTCTGATTTGTAGAGTTTCTGCTGATAAATCTGGTGATAACCTTGTGGACTTTTCTTTGTAGATCACTATTTTCCCTCCCACCCCCGGCTGCTTTAAGAATTTTTTCTTTGTCATTGATTTTTGACAGCTTTAATACAATATGCCTTGGAGAGGGTCTCTTTGGACTAAGGTAATTAGGTGTTTTTCTTGCTTCTTGGATTCAAGGATCTAGTCCTTTCCATAGGTTTGGAAAGTTCTCATCCACTATTTGTTTGAATAGGTTCTCCATTCCCTTCTTCTTCTCATCTTCTTCTGGAATATCTATAATTCTTATATTGCTTTTTCTGTTGGAGTCAGATAGTTCTCATAGAGCTCCTTCTTTTTTTATGTTCAGGTCTCTCTCCTCTTTTTCACTCTACATCATTTCTAGATTCCTATCTTCAACATCACTAATTCCTTCTTCCATCTGGCTGGCTCTGCTTCCTATGCTCAGTAGCTCATTCCTGATCTTCTTTATTGAATTCTTCATCTCCAGGATTTCTAGTTGGTTCTTTTTAAAAAAGTTTCAACGTCTTCTTTAAAGTACTCATTTTGTTCATTAACTTGTTTTCTGAGTGCATTGAATTGTCTGTCTGTGTTTTCTTGAATCTCATTCAGTATTTTCAGAATGGCAATCTTGAATTCTCTGTCATTTATATCACATATTTCCATGTGTTCCAGTTTTCTTTCTGGAAGTTTGTATTTTCTTTCTGAGCTGCCTCAATACCTTGGTTATTCATGGTATTGCATGGGCTTCTTCTTTGTCTAGGAATCTATTTTATTAATTTTCACTTCACTATTAGATTTTTATGAAGATGTCTTCTTTCTACTATTTTGTGAATCACAAGTTTTTAAGCTCTCTGAAATCCCAAAACTGACCTCTGCAGCTTCATCAGTATTGCCCTGTATAGCCATAATGTTTGGGGGTGCTGTTTGTTTTTCCCTCTTGGTAATGGCAACCCCAGACCTCCACAGGTCCCCTGCCATGCACCACAACTGAGGATCAGTCACAGAGGGAAACAGCAATTCTGGTGTTAAAGTTCTTGGGCTTGGAGATAATTTTCTAGAAAATCTGATACTAAGGGCCATAGGAGGCCCAGTTCTGGGAGTCTAGAAGACATCGGTGCTCTGTGGCTCCATTTCTGTTTGGAACACTGACAGCCTGACAGCCCACGGTCACACAGCCATGGTATAATCCCTGTGCTGTGTCCTTGCCTGGACTTCTTGTTTGGCTCAGCCACAGTTTGCACCACTTACTCCTGCAGGAGTGCTCACTGAGACTCTATGCCCCTCTCAGCCCGGTGAAGGAAGCACCAGCTATAGTCAGCTTCCTGCCCTTCCCTTTCCTAGCCCACCACAAATTCCAGGCTGCAGGGCTGCTCTGAGTTCTCCTCCTTTCTCCCCCCCCCGTTGTTGTTCCCATTTGCCCACCTTTAGATGCCTCAATTCATGGTTCTCTCAGGCATGCCTGTATGTTGAGCAGGGAACGATTTGTTGAGTTACAGCTGATCAACTTGTTGAAATTTCAGGGGGAGAGACCAAGGGGATCTCTCACATCATCAGTCCTCTGATGTCACTCAGAAAATCTTTGAAAGTTGTTACCTAGGGCAAAAGGTCATCTGACAATGTTAGCCGATTGATGCTCTGACAGGGGAACTTTGAAAAAGATTTCACCAAAAGCACCTAAAGTGTAGAAATTTCTACTTTGGCTCCTTGAGAGAGTTGTACCTCCCTAACCCAAATCCACATGCCTTCTGAATGATTCTGCACCACAAATGGACCATTTAGTTTCCAATGCAAAATCTACTGTGCTAAGCCACCCTGGCTTAAGCAGGAAGTCTTTGACATGCCCAACAGAGTGCCCCTGGAAATCAAGGAGCCTTACTGACTAACCAGCATCCCCAGTTCTGACCAAAAATCTTGGTGGCTTAGAAAAAGAAGAAATAGCAAAACCACAGTGTCCAAAGCAGAACATAAACAGAAATGGGAATACTTATAAAATGTTTTAAAATCCTTAAAATTTTACCAAGTTTAAAATTGTTTTCTTAGCAATACTTAGATACTAAAAATATTTCAAATTCTAGAGTTGATGAATATACATAAGAGCTATTGGGTGAAATGTATATATTAACCTAACTGTCTAAGAAACTTCCTCAGAGAGAGAAAATGTATCAATAAAATGAGAAATATTTTTTAAAAAAGCACAATCATTTTAATAATCTTTATAATACATACAAAGATATTTTTACATGTGTAAATGTAAAACAGTATAGAAATTGAACCAAATTATATAACAAAATATATTCTAAAATTGAACCAAACACTCTTTCTCATTTCAAGAAAATAAAATATGATGATGAAACCTAATGAAGAAAGCATACTAAACAGATTTCTGAGCCCTCTCATTTATTAATAAGGATAAAAATATCCTACTTAAATGTTATTAAATAAATCACTTTACAGAAAAGACCAAATAAGGGAAAGAGCATTATTGCTATAAATAACAAATTACAAGCATCAAACTGAGGGGGTATTATTTATAAAAAAAAATAACCCATACAAACATTTTTCAACATGTCCCCTATTGTGGAATTCACTTAAGTAAATAACAGAGGACCCAAACACTCTTTGTTTGTCCAGTTAAAGAAAGAGTTAAATAAAAATGTTCATAAAATAGTATGTTTTTCTCAAGCTTTTTAGAAAGTGGAGTAAGTAGCCTAACTCATTCAGATCTATCTGAATCTATTTTTTCTGGTTTATACTCTTTTTTAAAATATTTTATTTATTTATTTTTAGAGAGAGGGGAAGGGAAGGAGAAAGACTGGGAGAGAAACATCAATGTGTGGCTGCCTCTCATGTGTCCCCTACTGGGGACCTGGCCTTCAACCCAGGCATGTGCCCTGACTGGGAATTGAACCAGTGACCCTTTGCTTCACAGGCCCATGCTCAATCCACTGAGCTACACCAGCCAGGGCTTCTTTTCTTTTAAAATGACCTGAAAATATGTATCACTGGATGATGGGAGTATTCAAGCAGAGTATCTCCAGCCCCCTACTTCCACAAACTCAGCCAATAAAGGACCTGCAGACCCTGAGCCACAGCCATTGTCTCATGTGGCAACAGGTGACTCAGACTGAACAAATAAGTGCCTTCCTGGGTATTCATTCTTGATGACTGAGGAGAATATTGGTGTGCTTTTTCCAAAAAATTATAGTTGAGGACTCCTAATCAAGATGGAGGTGTCAGTAGACATGCATTGCCTTCTCACACAACAACAAAAAGGAGTCACAACTAAATCTCAAAACAAATAAAACCCAGAACTGTCAGAAAATCAGACTGTTTAGAAGTCCAACAACCAAGGATTTAAAGAAGCCAAATTCATCCAGATGGGAAGGAGGGGTGGAGACTCAGAGAAGGGATGGAGAGGCTAAAAGACGTTACGTGCTGTGGAGAAGTGGCAGCAATGGTGGTGGAATAGGCTCATGTGGTCCCACATTCATGCATGGTGGGTAAAAATTAGGAGCAATACCTTGAGACTGAGAGATCCCAGCACCAAGCCAGACCTCACAGCACAGGGTTCCAGCATTGGGAAGATAAATCCCCATAACTTCTGGCTGTAAAAACCAGTGGGGATTGGGGTGGCAGAAGAAATTGCCAGATTCTCAGGAAACTTTACTTAAAGGGACTGCACAGTCTTAAAACATATGCAAACCTGCCCACTCTGGTATTCAACACCTGGGCAATAGCTGGAAGAGCTCAAGCCATATACAGGGAGTGGACCAAGTGACTGGAAACAGGGCAAGGCCTGGCAACCCTCCAGAAGCCATGGAGTAGCACAGTTCCCTCTTTGTGCCTTCCCCTCACACAGAGCCACAAAGCAGTGAAGCAGGTTGCCCTACCCTGGTTATTACGTAACGCTCCGCCCTACACAATTTACAGGTGCCTTTTACAGGGAATCAGAGCAGCTCTGCCTAATACATACAAACAAACACAGGGAGGCTGCCAAATCGAGGAGATAAAAAAATATGGCCCAAATGAAAGAACAGAACAATGCCATAGAAAAAGAACTAAACAAAATGGAGACAGTCAACCTGTCAGATGCAGAATTGAAACCAGTGGTGATCAGGATACTCAAAGAACTCAGTGAGTATGGCAACAACATAAAGGCAGAAATGAAGGTTACACTAAGTGAAATAAAGAAATATCTTCAGGGTTCCAACAGTGAAGGTAAGGAAGCCAGGAATCAAATCAATGATTAGGAATATAAGGAAGAAATAAACATTCACCCAGAATAGAAAGAAAAAGCAAGAATTCAAAACAATGAGGATAGTATAAGAAGACTCTGGGGCATCTCCAAATGTGCCAATATCCAAATCAGGGATGCCAGAAGGAAAAGAGGAAGAGCGAGAAATTATAAACTTATTTAAAAAAATAATGATACAAAACTTTTCTAATTTGTCAAAGGAAATAGACATACAAGTCCAGTAAGCACAGAGAGTCCCCAAAAAATAGGACCCAAAAAGGATCACACCAAGACACATATTTAAAGTGCCAAAGGTAAAAGATAGAGAATCTTAAAAGCAGCAAGAGGAAAGCAGGGAGTTACATACAAAAAAGTACACATAAGACTATCATCTGATTTCTCAAAAGAAACTTTGCATGCAAGAAGGGACTGGCAAGGAGTATTCAAAATGATGAAAGGCAAGAACCAACAACCTAGATTACTCTATCCAGCAAAGATACCATTTAGAATGGAAGGACAGATAAAGTGCTTCCCAGACAAGGTAAAGGTAAAGGAGTTCATCATCACCGACCCATTATTATATGAAATATTAAAGGGACTTATTTAAGAAAAAAGAGATCAAAACTATGAACATTGAAAAAGCAACAAATTCATAACTATCAACAACTGAGTCTGAAAAATAAAAAACAGACAAACTAAGCAAACAACCAGAACAATAACAAAATCACAGGTATGACCATCATTTGGAGGGTTACCAGCTGGGTAGGGGAAGGGGAAGAATGGGGGAGAAGGTGCAGGGATTAAAAATCATAAATGGTAAGTACAAAATAGGAGGAGAAAACCAAAGAACTTACATGCATGACCCATGGACATGAACTAAGAGGGGAGGGACTGCTGGAGGGAAGGGGTTACTGGGTGGAGGGGGGTAAAGAGGGAAAATTGGGACAACTCTTAATAACATAATAAAATCGATTTTTAAAAAAGTCACATAAGGCATGCCAAAATAAAAAATAAAACAGTTCACAGTCATTATTTTATATTAATTTTAGGTGTATAGCATAGTGGTCAAGCAATCATATACTTAATAAAGTAATCCCCTTGATAATCCTAGTACCCACAAAACAGTGTTACTACAATATTATTGACTGTATTCCCTATGCTGTACTTTACATCATTGTGACTATTGTGTAACTACCAATTTGTTCTTAATCCCTTCACATTTTTACTCAATCCTTAACCTCCCTCCCATCTAGCAACTCTCATTTGCTCTCTGTATCTATGAGTCTGTTTCTGTTTTGTTTGTTTATTTACATTCTTTACAGTCCATATATAAGTGAAATCATATGGTATTTGTCTTTCTCTAATTTCACTCATCATAATACCTTCTAGGTCTACCCATGTTGTCACAAATGGTAAGACTTCATTTTTTACAGTTGAACAATAATCCATTGTATATATGTACCACTTCTTTATCCACTCCTCTCCTGATTGCCTCTCTGGAGGCACTTGGGTTGCTTCCATATCCTGGATATTGCAAATAACCCTGCAACAAACATAGTGGTGCATATATCTTTCCAAATTAGTTTTATATTTCTACATACTCAGAAGTGAAATTACTGGGTCATACGTTAGTTTCATATTTTAATTTTTTTTGAGGAAACTCCATACCCTTTTCCACAGTGCTGCACCAATTTGCAATAGGTATGGCATTCGGGAGTGTGTGTTTTTTCAGGACCCTAAATCCCAATCCCTGCTGATAGTGAGTTTATTGTGGGAAAAAGTCTTTTTCTGATTAAACAGGCAAGTCAATATAGTGACTGGAAGAGTAGTCCTACATTTATATTTAAGAGATGCTGAGTGCCCTGGTTGGTGTGGCTCAGTGGATTGAGTGCCCAATTGCAAACTAAAGAGTCACTGGTTCAATTCCAAATCTAGGGAATATGCCTGGGTTACAGGCCAGGTCTCCAGTAGAGGGTGCGTGAGAGATATCCACAAATTGATATTTCTCTCTCTCTTTCTCCCTTTCCCTCTCTGAAAAATAAAATCTTTTTTTAAAGAAATGCTGACTAAAACTACTCTCAATGAGCAATTGCTTTTCCCACCTTGTACCTGTATGGAGTACTTACTTTGCATCTACATGTCTTTCACCTGCCACCAGGTCCCCCCTCATCTGCTCTGACTCAGTTTAACACACTGCTCAGGATGGAATCACTATGTTAATGAACAGAATGGTTACCAGATGCAAATGAACAATGGGAGTTTTATCCAACATCAGCTCACCTGACAATGTTTTTTCTTTCTTAAAAAAACATTTATTTATTCATAGACAGAGGAGAAGGGGAGAGAGGGAAACATCAATTTGTGATTGCCTCTTGTGCACCCTTACTAGGGACCTGGCCTGCAACCCAGGCATGTGCCCTGACTGGGAATTGAACTGGCAACACTTTGGTTGCCAGGCTAGCACTCAATCCACTGAACCACACCAGCCAGCGCTATTTATTCTTTCTTTTAGGTCCTTTGAAATGAGCATGATTTTGTGCTAGATTAGTGTGCAAATGCAGAGGTTGATAAATCTATCATAGGTGTGCAGTATCTTTCTCAAATTTGCAAATGGCAATGTTGAAAGGAATGCAACTAGTTGGCTGGCAGAATCATGGTACAAAGAGATCTGTCCCTGAGGAATCTTCAGCACATCAGTAACCAGGATGGTTCCCCATGAATGCAATTTGGATCCAACAGATCTGGAAGGTGTCATCAGAAGACTTGTAGGTATACAGGCAGACACACAACAGCTGGCTTCAAATACTGGAGGAGGGATTAGGCTGTGTGGTTCTCCAGCATACAGAATTGAACTATTGGATAGAAGATACAGAGGCACAGGGTAATTACCCTGTCACAGCAAGGGGCTGAATGACTCTTTTGGATCATTGTTTCAGGCAAGACGTAAGGTATTCGTGACTAACATGGTCACTTCCAAGTCCCAAATCTTCTGACTACATTAAGCCCTGTGCTTGTGTCACCACATTGATATTTGATCAGTGGACCCACCTACTGTTTTTGCTTATGGACATTTATACTATTGTAGAGAAAACAAGGTCCATTTCCTAAAAACCCAGTAATTGTTTAAAGATGTCACCCCTAAGAGGTGGGTCGTAAGATAATACTTGTGATTCCAAATACATACAGACAACACAATCACTTTCTGTAGGGAAAGATACAAATGTTAATAGACCAGTCTGGATGGTTATACACACAGATGCTAACATGTCTAATTGGTGGGATCATAGATGATTGGTTTTTAAACTTCAAGTGATGAAAGTGTTATTTAGGGCAAGGATTGGCACTCACCTATTTATATCATATTAGTCTTCTCCAGTTGCCATAATAAAATACCATAGACTTAAACAACAGTAATTTATTTTCTCACAGTTCTGGAGGATTTGAATTTCCAGATCGAGGGTCAGCAGGGTTGGTTTATGGTGAGAACTCTCTTCCTGGCTTGCAAATCACCATCTTGTGTCTTCACATTGTGCCAGAAGAGGGATGGGGAAATACCTCTGGTGTCTCTTCCTCTTCTAAGGAAAAAGTCCTGCGTTTAGGGCTCCACGGTTATGACTTCAGTTAACCTTAATTACCCTACCTCAAGATCCAGTCATATTTGGAAGTAGAGATTCAACATATGAATTTCTTTTTGGTACAGGGTGGGGGATGAGGGGAGATGATTCAGTCCATAGCATTCATGCTCACTACAAACACCAAAATGCTTGGTTCAAAAGAGAGGGAATTCTGTTAGAAATTGCCTCCTGCTTCCTTCCCTATCCAATCCAAGCCTCAGCTGCCCCCTCCCATTAAGTTGAAAAGCACTGTCCAGAAAACAAATTCCAGCCCTTATTCATCTTAGATCACTTCAGACCCTATGTTTTCATTTCTTCAATTTATGAGATGAGAGGGCTAATCCACATAACCTCTTATCCCAAAGGTTCTCAACTTCTATGATTCCAACTCTACAAAAAATCATCTCACATTCCCAAGTCAGGACCCACTTGATCTAGACAGAAAAGTGCCATTTCTGTGTGATAAACCTGCTAAAGCACCTCCCCCTTTTTTGGCTGAAGTATACCTGTGTGCACTTCCTAAGGCCACCAAGAATGAACAACAGGAACCTTAACATGCATTATTTTATTGCCCCATTGGAAATAAAAATGAACTGTGAGAAGCTGCAAAATCATGCTACTTCATGAAGATTATGGAGCAAGGAAAGCATCCATTGTAGACAGTTACAAGTGGCTTATCCTATAGGGGATGCAAGGTGTACATGAACAAAAGTCATCAATGGTGAGATTATCAACAGCAACTGCCAGCTGGAATTTATGCACCAATGGAAACTTTAAAAATGTAGGTGGGGCAACATTGGTTACCCTTGACTTCTTAACCAGGAAGTATGGGTGATAACACATCAGGAGATGCCTAAAATCTCTACAACACAAAGGTCTACAAAAAACAAGCCCTAAACCAAGACACTCAGGCAATGTTGACATTTGCTCTTGGGAGATGATCCTCATTTTATGTTTGAACACACTCTTTCTCCTGCTGGATAGCTAAGGATACAGGTGAGGAAAACAAACACAAAACATCATTAAGAGGGCATTTGCCTAAGATGGAGTTCAGTTTTTTCCAAGAGGGCTCTTTGCCAAGTCATTGAAGGCTGCCAACCTGTTTTAAATTCAGAATGGCAAGGCACTAACCTAAAACCTCAGCCGTGTGTGTGTATGCTTATGTGTGTTTTCACATACACTTTAATGACTTGAACATTCATTAGACTCTATCTGAATTGTGGGTTTTTTTTCTCCATTTGAGTGGTAGTTTAACACTGTTGCCATTTTTTCCTTGTTATTTTGAGAATCAGGAGCAAGTGAAACATTTTCTTCAGGTTTATCTATCACTGTACAATTAGGAAGTTATGCCCTTTCAGACAATTTGGACCAACTTTGGAAATTTCAAATAATGCTTACATGACACAGTGTGCCCTTTGGCTTGGAGTTTGTTCTTCACATTGTGAGACAGAAGGACAAAAATGATTCCTCTATCTCTGGGAAACTCGAACATGTATATTCAAGATCTAAACTGGGCTCTCTAACTCCATCTTGTTAGCCAGAGAAGGCATAACCACAGTTCACATGGCTCCTTAAGTATGAGATCACAAACCCAAATTGCTCAATGCAGAAAAATGCCAAATAACCAAAAATTAGGCAAATCTAAGATATTTCCATTTTAAGTCCAATATTGCAAGATTGGTTTAAATGTGATTTTTAGTAATTTTCCAACAAAAAGTACCATATTTTGCCATGTATAATGTATACTTTGTTGCCCAAAATTTTGAGAGAAAAATAAGGACAGGCATTATACATAGGTAGTACCAGAAATACTTTGTATCTGTTCTCATGTTTTGTAATTACTTGTTACATAAAATTTCTTGTACCATAATATGTTCAAAAATAAATGCTAACATTCCTTTATAATACAAAACAAGAATCTAAATATAAATAAAAATTGAATAAAAAAATTAAAATGAAAGACTTTTTCTCGACAGTTTGGGCCAAAAACGTAGGTATGCAGTATACATGGGAGCCAGTTATACATGGCAAAATATGGTATTTTTTTATTGCCCCATTACTATTAGGGCTTATTTTGTGAGAACCACCTATATACACCAAGTTTAAAAAATATGTTATTTTTAAATGTTACATTAAATACACTGATATTCTATTGCTTGGTTCATGACAAAATTTACTAGACGGGCTTATTTACTGAATGTATCAATTTTCACCATTGTCTGTCTCAACTACAAAGCCCCCATGACTTCCTTTTGAGGGGAGGGTATTTTGTTGTTACGTATTAGTTTTCTTCAGCTTTGACCTGTCATACTTCTTCACTTCAGACAAGTCTGGTTTATCACTCATCTTAACTGAAAAAAAGAAAAAGAAAAAAGAAAAACCTTATCTGATAGAACTATTATTGCACTAAGGAGTAATAGCTAATATCAATCTGTTTTTCACCATCAGATTTTCAACAAGAAAACAACACACATCTCAGAAAAGTCATGTTTTTATTAGAATATTTTGCCTTTTTTAAAAGATTTTATTTATTTATCTTTAGAGGGGAAGGGAAGGAGAGATGGAGAGAAATATCAATGTATGGTTGCCTCTTGTGTGTCCCCTGCTGGGAACTGGCCTGCAACCCAGGCATGTGCCCTGACTTGGAATTGAACGCCGATCGTTTGGCTCGCAGGCCTGCGCTCAATCCACTGAGCTACGCCAGCCAGGGCCTATTAGAATATTTTGTATTCCACATCATCATTATCCCATTTATGATAGGCAGTAAATGCCATTGGATCAGGATGCAAATAGAAACCAAGATGCTCTAGAAACCTGGAGTCAAAATGTCCACCTCTTAAAATCACAGCAGAGGTAAAATGGAGGTGATAGAAGCACAGGAGCAGATAGACATAGAAGAAAAAATAAAGAATGGGTTTCACTAGTTAATGAATTTGTAAGAGGAGATGACATTATTTGATCTTTTTCACTTTGTATTTAATTACTTAAAGGAGAGGACATTTTTCTTGCAGAGTAGGAAGCAGCACACACAAAAAAGGGTAGTATAAGTTGGACTAGTTTCTATCCTTTTTGTCTGCCCAAAGACAAATTAAGGAGCTACAACAAAAGAGGAAAGGAATTAATCCAGTCATAACTAATTATGGGTCTCATAATAGCTCCCTGTGGCTCTAGTTTGTGAGTGCTGTAAGAAGGTACAGCTAGATAAGTTCAGACCATGGGCTTTAGCAGACTGGGATAAAACCACATAGGGTTGATTTTTATTTTTTAATTTTATTTCACCATGTTTTCTCTGCAAAGGAGGAGGCGAGGAGAGGGGGTGCCCTGTCGCCATTCCAGGTTTGTCCCAGAGACCAGAGGGGTGAGCTCTCATGTGCATGTCTGACCCTACCCTGATGGGGGGTAATGCACATCTAGTGCTCATAATAGAATGGAGAGTCCCCAAGCAGCCAAAAGTCCCAAATATGACTCCCTTCTGGCAATGCCATCCTAAGACCCTTCCTTGACCAGCGATTAGACGCCATATCCAGAGGTGAGGAAACAGGGACGTCAAACAAGCAATAACAGGGCTGGGTGCATAGGCCAGTCTGTTGTCAACAGTTTGCTTATATTTTAATTAACTATCTCCGTTGTCAGGTGCCCAGACTCACCTATTGGCCACAGAAGGAGATAAAGTGAAGGGCTAGGCCCCCAGGGTCCATTCTGGACCGCACCCACACTCCTTGTCCTGGAAGCCTCAGACCTGCAGCCACAGCTGATGTGAAGCTCTGGGGGCTGCCCCCTCACAGGCCTTCTAGGGACCCACCCCAGAGAACTCAGCATGTAGTAGAAAATTAAAAGTATACTTAGAGATTGAAGCTGGCACTCTGCATTAGTCTCTGATGACTCCCTGCTGGCTTCCTGGCTTCAGACTATCTGTTCCGGACCTCTGATAACTCCCTGCTGGCTTCCAGGGCTCCAGACGACCACCTGTTAACTAGTTGACTTTCTGTCTCAGACTCAGTTAATTTCTTACTATCTCTTTGTCCCGGCCCCAGGCAA
>PVKM010012650.1:0-31378 GCA_004027735.1 Carollia perspicillata | reverse complement strand
CCATTGATGACCAGAATAGTAAAAAGAGGCTAACTAAGAAGGAACTTCTCCTGGCTGCTGTTTAAGCTGGAACATTGGTCTTTTCTGAACTTCTGACTCAGACTGAAACATCATGTCTTTTTGGGTCTTGAGCCTGCTGACCTTCGGACTTGGACTGGACCTACACACCAGCTCTCCTGGGTCTCCAGCTTGTCAACTGCAGATCTTGAAATTTCTCAAGCCATGTGTGACTAAATTTCTTATAATAAATCTGTGTGTGTGTGTGTGTGTGTGTGTGTGTGTGTGTGTGTGTGTGATCTACCTATATCTCTCATTGGTTCTATTTTTTTTTCTGGAAAACTCTGACTCACACAGATAGTGATTTCTAATGTGACTTCCTGAAATCAGAAAGACATGACCCACTGTAAGTCTTGCACATGACATGTTCAGGAAAGAAACAGAACTTGCAGGCTTCTCTATTTTCCTGAGGGAAAAAACTGAGAAGGTTTAAAAACCACTTGCCATCTTTCAGGTCTGATATTCTTGGGGCTCACTGCATTTTCCCTATTTTAGAAAGTGTGTGAATGGCCACATACCCAGGATGCTTCTTTGATGGCTGTTCTATGTGACCATCAGAGAACAGAACAATGTCTTGACGTCCTCACATCGAAAGCAGAGATGACGTTTCAGGCAGGGAGAGGGGAGTGGTAGGAGGAAGAGAGTGATGAAGGGCAAAGGAAGGACAGCATCAGCCTAAATGTGTGGAAATGGAAAGCAATGAACTGGTCCAGGCACAGGCCAGAACTGCCCCTTGGCTGTGTGAGTTAACGCAGCCAAAGACACCCTGGTTAATGCCCGGAAGAAGACAATTAAATGAAACATGTTGGTTCTAAAGAAAGTGGCTTCTGCAAAAGGGCAAGATGGGACACAAGTAGAAGACAAAGAACTTTGTCTTCTAGCTTTGGCGTTCTAGCTTAACTTATTCAATCCTGAGAAAGTAACACAGAAAGGCTTCTGATTCATACTGTAAATTTTGAATCAGATAAATATTTATGACTCTGGCAAATGTTTTCACATGGATGTATAAATGTCAAGCCTAAGGTTTACTGCCACCACCACTCACAAGGCAATTAGAGCATTTTTTTTTGCAGCCTTGCTATAAAATTGCTTCAATTTAGAGAGAACAGCTAGATTCTTGTCTTTAGTATCCTGCAATTTAATAGTAGAGTTGTGTAGAAGATTTCAGTCTTTCTAAGCAGGGATGGCACAGTGGTTTCAAATTATTATTTTTGTCATTATATGACTGCTAGCATGCCATTAGTATTTCAGTGTTATAAGTATCTATTTATCAGGCTGCAGAAGTAATTTTTCCCCTTGTTCTGTGCATAGATGGGGAAGCTGGTGACCTCTGAAGCATGACGGCAGGAGTTAATGGGGTATAGCCAAGACCTAGTGTTATCTTCTCAGCTTGTCTAAATTGAGGGAAGTCACTGGAGAATGAAAAAGGTACAATCTTACTACAATAGAGTGAAGATTCTAGGCAGTTCTTAGGATATAAATGCAAGTTTCACAAGGGCAGAGATCTTTCAGCCTTTTCTTTTCCGATCAAAACCAAGCACTGATGCATTCAATGAGCCTTTCTTGAACGTTTGAAGGTGCTAGGGGATGCTCAGAAGAAGGAAGTCACATAAAGAAATGGCACCTATGGGAAGCAGGGATTCTCAACAGCCCGGGGACCTGCTCCTTGGCTCCTGTCCTGAACTGGCTTTTGAACTGTGTAGCAAGAGAACACTTATTTGGTATCACTGCTAGGTTAGTATTTTATTTTTGGATCCATCAACTCCAAAGAGGTATATGGAAAGGCTTCAGGGGGTCAGTAAAGACCCCAAAATGATATGTCAAATTTGGTATGCAATCACACATTTTTCTGAGTTTCATCAGTTCTCAAAGTAATCTGTGACCTATAAAAAGTTAAGAGCTACTGCTCAACAGAGGAATTTAGAAGGGGATGGTCTGTCTGCATATGCCATTTAAGAAGACATCTGAAAGGAAGTTAAGCCACAGAGTTAAGGGCCTGATGCGGTGGTGAGCTTGGCGGGTTGAAGAGCAAGGATGCCTGTGTCGTGGGGCAGAGCAAGGAAAGGGTGAGCGGCAGGAACGGGCAGGAGAACCAGCTGGAAGCCAGACCGTGGAGGGTGTTCTAGGTCACTGTAGGAATTTTACTGTATTCTGAAGATGACAGGAAGACGTTATTGATTAAAGAACATGGTCAGGGAGCCAGAATAAGCACTCCCAACCCATGGGAGTTACAGGCTGTCTTTGAAACACATTATTTCCTGGGTAGGAAAAAAACCCCTAGGAGTTCTGAAGATACAGTCAAGTATCCCATGAGCACTGAACAAATACTCTTAATTCATTATTAGGTGCATGTGTTTGAAAATGATTAATAAGGAACATACTGTGTTACTGCTTAAGCTATCATAATGGGTATTGATTCAGTTCTTTAAAGAAAGCTTCTTAGTCTTTGAGAAGTTGAATAAATTTATCGTATTTTACAGAGACCTCATCCTTCGGAGGAGAGTTTTATAGTGCTGTGCCAATACTTAGCAATTTCCACTTAGGCGATCTTTCAGGTGAGCAGGGAATTTGCATAATAAATTTTGCATGAATATATTTCCTCTCTCCTTTGTTGCAAAGGAAGCCAAGTAATAAATATTCTTCCTCAGTAGAGGGTTTAACAAAGGAACACAAATATTTACAACAGGCACATCACTTGGGACGGTTGATAAGGAGAGGATGATAGGAAGACTTTATCTATAGTTTAAGCCAAAATTTTTAATCTGGAGGAAACAATGTGGCTGGCTATTTCCAATTACTCAACAAACAGGTACTCATGAAGGGTTGTTAGGTAAAATCAACACTGCCAAGCGGCATAGGAAGGTGGTAAAATTATGGACCTCATTCATTCACTCACTCACTTATTCATTTATTATTCACTCATTTATTCAAGTCAATTAACATCAATCATGCATGTACCATGTACCAGGTAGTAGTTACTATGCTAGGAGCAAAAATAGAAGAAAAAGTTTTAATTTTAACAAAAAAAATTAATAGTCTAGTAAGAACTCAACAGAGTAACAGTGGCTTCTTCTAATTCTAAATGAAGACAGAGTCAGCATATTTGTTCACAGTTATGACAACTGACAACAGACTGCTGATTTCCTTGGATTCACTCTCTCTCTCTTCGCTCTAACTTTGTTTGTAATCAATGGGACTGTCAGCATGACTGGATCCACAGATGAGAATCCAGCCGGACAAATGCCCGATTCTCATGGTCAGTTTAGACGACTGCCTTTTGTCCGCTTGTGCTCACCCTCCAAAGGGGAGCAGAGCTCACTTAAGTGGTTTACCATCCTTAATCCTTTTGTGGTTCTTCGGATGTATTCACACATTGGCTATATCACGGAGAGCCTTATCTCTGTTAGTAGGGAAAGTGTATGAGACTTAAACAATGATCAGCTCTCATTTCCGTACATGACATCAGGCAATCGGTTTACTCTTGCTTTGCAATTTGGAAGCATTCCACGCCATCCTGACCCCTCAGCTGAACCAAATCCTTGTTAACACACGGGTAAATTAAGATGGCAATGGGAGAGTAATACCTTCTCTAGCCCACAGACATCTCTCATATTACTGTCTCTAGTATTCATATGGCTTTATATACATATAGGTTTCAGTTACCTATTGCTATGTAACAATCCCAAATTTTAGAGCATTAAAACAATAAACCTTTTGTTTTGTCATGATATTGTACTCTGGGCCAGGCATTGCCAAGCACTTCTCTGGAGGTCGGTGGTGTGGATGGATTCAGCTCTCAGTGCCACTGTGTGACTTTGAGACAGCTGTGCTTCCCTCTGTCTCATGTAGTCTCAGGCTCCTCTCTCTCCTGTGTGCTCTGTCCTCTCTGCATTGGCTCCTCGCTGCACTGTCTCACTCAGTTTGGATGGCTTTCTCCACATAGCTTCAGAGCCCTCAAGAATCGTGGGACTTATTAAGGCTTAGTCCTAGACCTAAAACACGTCACTTTCACTGCGTTCTGTTAGGAGCAACAGAGAGTCATGGGGCGAACCAAATTCAAAGTAGAGAACCACACAAGGGTACCAATACTTAGAGGCATGGTTCACTGGAGACCTCTAATGTAACAGTAACAACTACCTTGAACTGAGTAGTCTGTACACCTGTGTCACGTACTCAGGTTGAAAGAGAATTTTAGGACGGTAGAAGTGAGCTACTTAGCAAGGCAAAGGGGTACTAGTTCTCGATGACTACGATCCTATGTGTTTTGTACGCCATGGTTTCAACAACAATTAACTTCTGGAAGTCCTATTTCCTTTCATTATTCTGGCCCCTTTGCCTCCCCTGCTTTTGACATCTGGCAGAGTCTGTCCTGCAAGTTCCAGCTCAGGCACCACATTTTTCAAGGCACTTGGCCTGATGCTCTAGGTTCTGTTAGCTCCGTGCTTCTGAGCTTCCAGCTTCTCTTTGATAGAACTTACCGTACTATATTAACTGTCTGGAAATTCGTTTCATGAGTTTGTTTCCCAATGTAAACTATCAACTACCTAAAGGCAGGCCCTGAGTTTTATTAATATGATTCCTGTCACTCTGTAAGCTCCAGTAACAATATATTAAAATGGAATTGGGACCGTAGGAATGCATTTGTGTAGTCCAACATCACCAAGTCATCCAGAATGATGCAATGCGCATATCAGTGGTTTAATAAATATGGCCGGTTAATTGTATAAATAAATCTCTTTCTCTTAGTTGCTATGTAAGAGACAAAACTCTGATTTTGATGACATTGTGGATTTTCAGTAAGCTTCATAAAAATTTCAAATCGTAGCTTGGAAGGAAGAAGCAATGTGCCTTGTGCATAGCTTTTCAAGAAATATCAATTTTCAACAGCACAGACCTTTCAGGTGGGGGCATATAGCTAAAAATAAATCCACATGCTTCTAAGATGCTGGCTGAAAGTCTGAGGGCATACATTTATGCCACTCAACAAAAAACTGGTCTCTTGCTTCTAAAAAAAACAGAATAAAACCTGTAGGAAACTAAATTACTCCACTAAGTGTGAAAAATCCAAACTCCTACAGAGCAAGAGATAATATAAATCAATGGGTCTCGGAGGCAAACACCAGGAGTTACAATGAGGTGAGGGAAACCAAGTCTTCACCCTAAAACCATCCCCTGTTTCATGAAGCATGGCACCTGTAGATCAGGCTTTGTGCTGTATAGAAAATGAGTTACTCACAATGATTTCAGCTCCCTGAAAGCCCTAAATAAGTGGGATACTGACAGGGTACCACACAAGAACATGCCTGCATTTATTGGCCTCTCTTCCTTTAGAGTACTTTGTGGTAAGCTATGTGCCTGTATTTGACAATTTTTCCTCTACAACTCAAAAGCAGAGATGATGCAGGGGGCTGGATTACCAAGTGACTCCCAGTGATTAAATGTGAAACACCATTGTCAAGGCAATCAAATGTCACAAACATATTCTCCAGCTACCATCATTCCTGCTTTCAAAATCTATTATTCTCATAGAAAGGGATATAGTGTCAAGGACTCTTGATTAGAAGGCAGAAAAGTTGGGTTCTAAGTATGGCTCTGCTACTCTTAGTCTTGTGATTCTAAACTCGTCATCTGACCTCTGTGGGTTTATACGATTCCTCACCAATAAAACACTACTAGAGAGAGGAAGAAAAAATCTCCTTCTGGATGTCTGCAATTTTTTCCTTAAGAATATTTGACTTTCTACAGTCTATGACCTTAGTACCTTTTAGGAATTAGGATGATTGTTAAATTTTATTTTTCTAAATCATGCTCACAACGTGGGCTATTAAGAGTTTTTGGCTGGTACCTTTGTAACCACGAGACCAACTCAAAATGGCTCTATCCTGTTTGATGAGGTGCTGAGTTGTTTTTCAGAAACAGACTGCAAACTTCACCCACAGCACAGACAGAGGAGAGAACTTTGGCCTCCAGCTACACCTGGAACCAAAGTCTCGTCCCGCAACCCTTCACACACAGAACCAAAGGACCAGGACATAACTGAAACATGACACCAGAACCCTTTCAGAAGCCAAGGATGAGTTGTCCAGGAAGATGATGCGTTGACAGGTCTTTACCATAAATGGCCAATTTCCAAGGCTCTCCAATTAAACCTTGCCCCACCAGCACTTCTGCATACCTGTTCCCTCATCCCCTTTAAAGCCCTTGGCTTGGTCCAGTGAACAAGATGGATGTGAGGCAGGACTCAGTCTCCCATCTTATCAGTTGGCACCTTCTTGATCAATAAACCTTTCCTCACTCCAAATCCTGATATTTTGAATCTTGGCCTTCCGAGGCATCGGGAATACAAACTTCACTTTGGTAACACCTTTGTCTATGATGCCCAGCCACATGATCCTGGCTCTAATAACAATGTACACACAACTGACTGGGAGTCAGGAGATCACAGACTAATCGCTTAAATTACCTTCCATCCAGTTTCCTCATCTATCAAATAAAGGGGTTTGGTTTGATAATCTAACGTCCTTTCAGCTATAACAGTTTTCCCAGTGTGTCCTACTGTGCATTTCCCTCCTTTTGAGATGAAAAATTAAAGCTCTGGGAGTCTGTGTGTGTGGTCTGCCTGAGGCTACACAGCTGTGGAGTGGTGGAACCTTCTAATAGGCAGAGGACATCAAAACCTGATATCCTGTGAGTCTCAGGGGACCCACAGCATCTGGGTCCCCCATGACCATCTGGGTCCCTCAAGCCCTCCCAGGGTCACTTAAATACCTGATATGTGTCCATGATTTCCAGTTTCTACAACAAACTGCTCCTGTGAAACTTTATCCAACAACAATATAAAACCACAACTATTAATATTAACTTAAATTTACAACAGGCCAACACTTTATTAAGTAAGCACATTCTATGCATTATTTATTTGAATCCTAGGGAATAGATGGTTGCTATCCCCATTTCATAGAAAGCCAGACAAATTAAATGGTTGGCCAGGTTCGCATTGCTAGTGGCAATGTGAACAGCAAAGCTGTATCTGGGTCATTTTGACAGTAGTCGGTTTAAAATTCTCTCTCTTCCATACTCTTCCTCCTTCCCTGTTGAGCATGATCAATAAGTGAAGCCTTCCTCTCTTGAGCTCCTAACGTCCCATTATGCGTGTTAATCTAAAAATAACAGGCCAAAGTAAAAGGCAACAAGTGTTTGAGATTCAGAAGAATAGCTGTTTGGGAAGCACAGATTCAGGCAGAAATCAAAACAGTGTTCTGACTAGGAGGGGAAGGCAAGGGGTATTTATGAAAAAGGGAAAGGGAATAATCACAGGAATGGAAAGAAGGCATTTCCACAGGTGCTAATAATTTAAGGAAGGAATATAGGTGCAGCTAAGCAAATAGTGATGTTAATTCTAAAGAGTATCTTTCATTTTCAGTCCTGTAGTCATTATTATGTCTGCTTTCCTGCCAACTTTGCAAAGTCGTTTAAAGTACAATGCTGCTATCAGCCCGGTCCAAAGGTTATTTTGCCCAATTTTAACATTCCAAAGGCTTGAGAAGGCCTGCAAAGCAGTTCCTCTGGGATGGGAACTCTGACTGCACTTTGAAGTGGCTCTGATTGTATTCTTTCTACAGGTGTAACCCATGGGAGTTTGTCAAACACCGTCTTGTCTCTTTCTTATTTGGGTACATGTCATTTTCCTCAATTAAGCCTTAATCTTCCTAAGGACAAAACAAAAATTCCCTTACATTTCTCCTGTCCTTCAAGAATCTCTGCATACAGTGAGTGCTTAGAAATATTTGATTCGCTTTCTGGAGTCAAGTCCCCTCCAAGGAGAGGCTCCTCAGTCTGCCTGCTGGTTGATCCTTCTCACCTTCCCTTCCGATTCTCCGGCAATGTGAAAGGCAAGAACAAAGGAGAACAGATGACATCCGGGGCAGGGCAAGCCGTGCTAATTTTTGTTGACTGGCCCATTGAAGTGGTAATGAGGCAGAATTACCACCTTGGGTCAGAGCAGACCTGGAGCTCTTCCTCCATGTTCTTCATCTCTTCCTGGGGGATTAGCAACCCAGGCAGACAGCTTCCTTCTGCCAGGCAAACTGCAAGCCCCTTGGTGAGGTGACAAGAAACAGCCACCCCAGTGTGCATCTTCCCAGGGAGGCCTTAGGCAGAGTGCTGGCTTTCTTCATCGTTCCCAGGCAACCCAACCTGCCATAAAGTACAATTCAGAGCATCACGCTACAGGGAAAAACAAGCAAACGGAAAAGAAAAAAAGTCCATTCTGCATACTGATTTTGTCTGATGTGGCATTTGCACAGGGGCGGGGTGGGGTGGGGTGGTGGCCGCAGTTCTTCCATGCCGCCGCCGGATTCATCCTTCCCAAACCCTGCTCCGAGGATGGAGCCTGCGCTAGCTCTACCTCCCGAGAAACGCAGCCTGAGAAGGAAAGCTTGGCCGCGGTTTGTCTCCAACCTGTATTTTCATCTTTCGTTCCTATTATTTCAAATGGCAACCAACAATCTCCTATCTTTATTCTACACTTTTCTATGTCTTTCTATGCACAGGGTTTTCTTCACTTGGATGTCGTTTCCAATTCCTGCAGCTCACTTGTCCCACTGTACAACGAACCAACTCCGACCACGCCTGTTGGCCCGAATATCACCTCCTCTGCTAACAATGGTTTTCTTGCGGCACTTGTATTTTTTCTTGTCTGGCTCATGCTTGTACACTCTGCAAATGCAGTCCACTGCTAGCACATAACAGACATTTGATAAGTATTTGTTAAACAAATATAGATTTTTCTTACTTATGTGGCCTCTGCATCGATGGTCTTCTTGGAAACCAAACACATTTAAAATTTACATAAACTCATCGTTGTCAAGGGTCAATGGTAATTCCGATTTTCAAGAACTGAGGGCTCTGGAGTCCCCTCAAAGCTGGCAGGGTCCAGTGCTGTACTAGGGTAACCTTCTGACTTCCTGTTACCGGCAGATGACACGGAATAACATTAATGAGGACAATTTCTGAGTGCCTACTGTGTGTTGATTCATAGCACATCCACACGTCTAGTCCTCCCGGCGACACACTGACGATGTCCATCTCGTTTTTGAGGAGACCAATGAACAATGCTGTGAGATCAACTCCCTTGCTCACAGTCTCATCGTGAGTGCGTGCCAGAGCCAGGATTCACACAAACAGGAGTCTGTTTGGCTCCAAATCTAGCTTTTTGTCCCCACCACCCCAATTAAACTGCACAGCATGTTCTGTGGAAGGTTCTGCTATTTCTGTCACTTGTCTGAGGTTCACTTCCCACTCCCACAGCTTCGCAAAAGGCCAATTATGCCTGCAGGTGACCAGCTTCCTCTAATAGGATTTCTGAGGGCTGGGCCCCATTTCAGCCGGTGCACGGTCTCCTTCCCTCTACCCAGTGCAGGCGACCAGGAGGCCTTGGCAGCTGGGCAGTGGGTCACCCCAGCATCTGGTTTCTGCCACCATCAACCCAAACCACTTGTTTCAACTTTTTCTGTGATTCATCACTCAGTTGCCTTGAATTTCACTTTCACCTTCCCTTCAGTCCATCGCAGAGGCCTGTAAGTCGCAGTTGTGGCAGCTCAGCACAGCATCAGGGAAGAGCAGAAACCACTGTGTCAGTCTTCGTAATTGGGATGTGGGGAAACTCCACTGAGACTCACTCATCTAATGAAGATTACCTTTGAACTGCCTGTGAGGAGATGGTTTTCTGAGCCCTGAGGAGACTCATGGCAGAGTCATATGTGGAGAGAAAATGGGAGAGGAACTCTAAATTGAGAGAGCAGAATGATGTGCAAGCACCAAAACATCCACTGAAATAGAAGTGTATTTCATCAATTCTAAGATACACTTTTAAAAAAATAGTTGGACATCCCTGTAACTGGAGTGTGGCTCACCATTCATTGACAGAGGTATAACCATTGTTCGCCAAACAGGAGCCATCACAGTCGTCACTGCCTTTAAGTGTGTAATCACCCGACGCACCAGCGTCAGAATTTTGCAGAATGGGTGGGACCAGTGGACTAGCTTTACATCATCGCAAAGCCAACTTCAAAGCCTGAGCTTTTAGTGCTTTGATAGTTCTTCCGGGAAATGCTTCCTCACCAGGGCTCTTGGTGGCACAGAGAACAATACTGTGGAGAAGAACTTGGCCTTCAAATGACCGAAAAAAAGGGAAACTACTTGGAAGAGTCAGATTTTGACCTCGAAAAGATTTTAGAAAAATCCAAACCGATTTGCTTTGTTTATATTTTTCTTTATCTTTGCCCAAGAATGATATATGATTTTAACATGCCTAAGCATATTAGAGCTCTTTTAGTAAATATACAAATTCTATGTGATAAAATAGCATGTGTCATAGTCAAATTGATATTTTTCTCTGATGCAGTTTATCAAAATGTTTCATTTCACAGGGGAAATAACTAGTACTTTTTCATCAGATAGGCTTGAGTTTAAATTCTTGTTTATCACTTACTAGCACTGGAACTCTGGGCATGTTTCTAGGTCTTACTGACATGAAAATTCATAAAATGTGGCTAATAACTGGTATTCTGCAAGCATTTAATGACATTAAATCATTGCTTTTACTTGCTAGGACTTCATAAACACTTAGTTTACTTTTTTGAATTTTTACAAAGAGTCAAACTATATATTTCTTTAAAAAATTATAGCTTTCTTTGCTGGTTCATTTTAAAATTTCAACATAGTAGCGTGTTTTTTACAATGAACTTTGCTGTCACTTAAAAGAGTGAAAGAAAACAACTGTCCAGGGGGTCAGGTGGAGTCCAAGGTCTTGGTGGAGGCTGGGAGGTTTCCGCTAAGCACTAGTGGAAATACAGAGCTAGTGGAAATACAGTGAGAGACGAGGCCCTGACCTAATTACTTTAAGGATGCGTGGTTTGACACAACACCGTGGTGCTGGGATTTCACATCTGGACTTTTGTTTTGGTACCCATGGGATGACTAGTGTAATCATTTTAACAGTAACAAAAATTTTGGTGGGCTAATGGCTGCCTAGCCAAAGACTACAGCTAGCAGCTTGGTGTGGCCATGTGACTCAGTTCTGGCTAATGGTACGTGAGCAGATGTGAGGTGTGCAACTTTGGTTCGTGTCCCTTAAATGGAGGTGCCTCCTCTTTCCCTGTGATTGTTTGAAATGGGGATCGCCTGGGGAAAGCTGGGACATTATCCTGGGTCAGAGATGGAAGCTCTGTGTTAACGGTGGCAGGACAATGAGACAGAACACAAGCCCTGATGATTTTGGACGGTTTTTGCTCTATCACCTTAGACCACTGATCCAGACTAGAGTGTGAGAGAAGTAAATTTTTATCTTATTGATGCTACTATTATTTTGGGTCTCTCCATTACAGCAGCCAAAAATAAATGATGTTGGCTACTCCACTTCCGCCGCCCTGTCCCACTCACCCCTCCACTCCGTGCCTCACTCTACTCACGCACACCCCTCTCACACAGGGCTTCCTGGGGCTCTTAATCTGAGAACTGCTAAGTTTTCTTGAAATCTGGTTGCCTTGGAGTTACCAGACCTCCTCTCTGTGATTAGAGTCCTGCCCTAAAGCTGGGCCCCTATATTTCTGGAAATTGTCTCTCAAAATCTAGTCCATATGCAGTCTGACTCCCTGGATTCTGTTATGTTGTCTGTCTCTGCTTAAGATCTTCAACTTCCTTAAGTAGGACTCGATGCAGATTATAACCTTAGGTTGTTTTTTCCTTGCTTTGCCTATGTGACCCTTTTGTTCATCACCTACCACCATGAAGTCCACAGACCATGGTTTTTATAGCTCCCAAATGAGACCTGGTCCCTGCCTCAAATTTCTTCTTGCTTTCCTCTGAACTCTTCAGCTAAACGGGACTGGAAGGAGCTTGCTAAAGCATACCAATATTCACAATGTTGAGTGCTACTGTGTTAGTGAAACTTTTCAATATATCATCTTCATAGCAATTCTAAAAAGGGTTATCCTTACCATACAAACAAGAACTCTGATGTTCTCATATTCTTCCCCAAAATGCCTAATCTAATAAGTAATGAATCTTCATTAAAAAAATCTATAATTCTCTCTCCCTCCAGATTATCACCCAAGTCTAGTGATAAGACAAGGGTCCCAAGATGAGGGCTCATTTGAAAAGAGGAATGTGTTAGTGATTAAGTCCTGGCACAGGCACACAGACTTTAAAGAGATAAAGGGACTACCTAGTACCCTGCTCTAGAAGCCATATTGACACCAAGATGCTCAGATTAACATTTCAAAGCTGCTCAGAAAAAAAGGGTGTTTTACTTCCAACTTTCACCTTTTGGGATTTTTAAAAAACACTTTATTCATTTATTTTTAGAGAGAGGGGACAGGATGGAGAAAGAGAGAGAGAAACATTAATGTGTGGTTGCCTCTCACATGGCCCCCACTGGAGACCTGGCCTATAACCCAGGCATGTGCCCTGACTGGGAATCGAACTGGCAATGCTTTGGTTCACAGTCCACACTCAATCCACTGAGCTACACCAGCCAGGGCCCTTTTTAGATTTTTTAAAAATAATTTTTCTGACCTTTCCTCCCCTAGGATTCTTCTGCTTCTCTGACCTTGACAGATGTTTCTCCCGAAGTCCTCTGAATTACTGTGGAGTAATATGGCTTATTTTAATTTCCCCAGGTGTCTTTAGTGAATTCTTTCACAGTATTTTATGGAAAACATCTGATTACTAATTCATAGAACAGATGATTATGAGATTCTCTGCTAAGTGGCTGCCACCATGGTGTTCAGGCTGGGGAGCCTCTGGAGTCCCATTCTGTCCCACTGCCCACAGGCTCAGAATAAAGTAGACCACCTAGACTCCAGACGCATGCAGTTGGCCCTGTTCTATCACCCCCTGAACAATTCCTAAAATAAAATACTGTCCCCAAGTCCCTGGCAAAACTCTTCAGAGGTTTGAAAGCAAAGTATTTTAACACAGAAGTTAAGATCTTCAGTCTTGGAATCAGATTGGGTTTAAATCTTATGGCTTCTGTCTGAATGACCTTGTTCTCTCTGTCCTCTGCTTTACAGTCTGTAAAGTGGGGGTAATAATAATGACCTCACAGAGCATTTGTGAGGAATACATGAACTAATATATATAAGTAAGGTGCTTAGAACAGTGCCTGGCTCATACTAAGTGCCTCCTTAAAAAGTTAATTACTTATTTCTCTTACAATTAACAGTCAGTGAGAGTCAGTGAAACCTGGTATAAAATACCACAGCATGCGAAAGGTTCCATGCACCTCATAGGCATTTTCTGGTCCATGTATGTCAACACTCAGGTACATAAAATCACATGAAACCACTGTACTTACTAGTAGGATTCCTCTAACTCAGCTTGGATGATGAATAGACCACACCCCATGGAAATGTCTTGAGTGACCAGATGATTCTCTCAATGAAGAGAATCCTCGTTAGAGGATCTGGTAGTCACAGGCAGAATAAGCTCCTGGATGAATTGCAGAATGAGTTACCAGTGAACAGATTCATTGTGGGTTAATGTCCCCCTTAGTGCGACTGAACTCTAGACAGTTTTCTTCTTCACTATGGGCCTCTGATCTCTCTTTCCCTTGAGCACTTACTTTAGAAAACTTACCATTGTAAGTTCTTTCTCTGCCTTTTTGACATTTAAATCTCCTAGTCTCTTGCTGGTTTTTATAACCCAGCAAAGTCTTTCCCAAGAAACTGGAAGCTATCCCTTGGAAATGTAGTCATCAAAGAAGATATTGCCCTAATCTCCCAAGGCTCTGTGGGAGGGTAGGAGTCTAATTTCAATAAGCACAATTAGTAAACACAGATGGTCTAATTACACTGACCAATCTTCCCCCATAACTGTCCTTCGGTACTTTTCCAGTAGCTCATGCCAGCACTGAAAACCCTCCCACCTTTGTTTCAAGAGAGTTGAGTTCAATCTCTCTCTGTGCAATAGTCCTGAATAAGTCTTTCTTGACTATTTAGCTGCATCCAGTGCAATTTTCCTTTGAATCAGTAGGTAGAATACAATTGTGAAATAAATGTTTCTAGGCATAAGGAATGGCAATGATATAAAAGTGGAAACAAAAAATAAAAGAAGCCCCTTGTCCTCCCTCCCTTGGCTGCCTGCCAGCAAAGAAACAGACTGACAAACAAAACCAACAAACAAGGTTTTGCTTTAGAGTACAGGGGTAGGAAAGAAGTGAACTGTAGGGAGTGCTGAGTGTGGCTCAGATTCAAGCAGAAGATCAATGACAGTCGTTACGAAGAAGTCACAATATATGTTTACTTCTTAGAAGTCGGTTGGGCTTTGAGAAGACTAGAGAAAGTCTCAAAGTTACAGACCTTGGTGAGAAAATACACAAAAAGATTTCTCTCACAATGACAGGCAACTCAACTCTCAAGGGAATGCCTTGTTTTCTAAAGTTCCACGTGAGGACCAACCATCTAAAGGCCTAGGAGAGTGCGGAGATGTTCCACCTGCCTAGAAAGCATCTCTCGGAGATGCCAGGCTTTGAGCACAGCTGTCAACTGGGAAGAAAATCCTGGCTGACGTCTGAGTCTGCAGAGCTGAGGTCATTCACGTGCCCTTGCGAGGATAAACTAGGCATCTTGGAGTCTTGAGGAAACAGAGTGGCAGTGGGTGGTGTTCAGGCATTTTTTAAAGTATTAGCTCACCAGCATGAATTTACTGGGTAGGAAAACATGAACCCTGAAACTGGATATTAAGATATATTGTAAAGAGCAAATAATTAAAACAGTGTGGTGCCCACTGTGAAAAGATACAGATACCGAAGCGAAACACCAGAGAAAATGAGTGAAACAAAATATCATTGGACATCGATGTATATAATAAATGTATATCTCAGTTCAATGAGGACCCCATGGATTATTAATTAATTAAATGATGTAAGGGCGATTGAGCAGCCATCTATAAAGGTAAGATCTTTTCAAATGGAACAGAGGCTCTGTATTTTTCTCTGAGAGACTTTGGTGATATATTTAGCACTAATTGTGGGTATGAAAACATTCAACTCCAGAAATCAAAATCTGGAGTACTCTCTGGAGTTTAGGAAATCTCCTTAAAATTGTGAATTCTTCATGGATGCTTAGATTTTCTTTGCCTACCAGCATTTTCACTACCTCAGATGAATGTATATGGGCACACACATATCTATGCACACATACACACACATACATATGTGGAAGGAATTGCAAACAAAATATTTTTTGAAGTGTATTTGCCTTTTTCCTACAAGAGGCCTCATAGCTTCCACGAGGTTCTCAAAGCAATTGGCGACTGAGAAAGGGTTCGGTATCAGTAAGTCATGGCCATTATCTCTCCAGACATTGTTTTCCCTTTTCCTACAGCTGCTGAAGTCTAGGCTGCGAGTTTTCCCTGGGTCTGGACGACCGAGACAGCAGCATAGTTGGCCTTCGGCCTCCCTAAGTTCCACACTACGTGCTCAACAAGCCCATTGTTGGCATAATCATTTTTAAAATAACTTACAGCCTACTGTATCGAGGTTTTTGAGGTGAGTTTGATTGTAGGATGAACAATTACACTGTAATCATACATATTCCTTTTTTATTAGTACATTAAATTGCCTAATTTATTATACTCATAGAGTAAACAAACTTTAATATATAAAACTGAATTAGAAAATCTACTTTACTGGTCACTTCTTCAAGAAGAAGAGCTTAATTAAAAAAATCTTTTTAGAAAACTTCCAGAGGGTGAACGGCTTCATTGAGAACATACCTATAAACTGCATTTAATTGCCTGGAGAGAAAAATGAACACAATGACCTCTAATTTAAAAGTAAAGAGCTTTCTGGGAAGACAACATCATAATAACTGTCAGACCTTTACAGGTTACAAGTGCTTTCATATAAATTATTTCATTTAATTATAGCACAAAGAAACTTATTACTATTCTCCTTTCAAAGAATAAGGAAATGAAAGCTCCGGATGATGAAGTAACTCGTCCAAGTCTACACAACAAATAAGAGGTGGGACTGGGACTCTGATTTACATTTTCCAATCATTCTCCAATCTCCTTGTCATGGGTTGTTTGTAATTGTATCAAGTACCTCTGAAATCTTGGTACTCAAATCACAGGTTAAATAAAGAGGGCCTTTTTTGAAGGAATAAGGAAAAAAAAACAGAGATGCTTTAGAATCAGTGTTGTTTACATCATGGAGAAAGCTAGAGGTCACAGGTAGGAAGGTCTTTCCAGGGGCGCTACCTGATCATTGCACACGTCATGGGTAGAACAGGCCCTCTGTATACGTCATGGGTAGAATAGTCCCCCTGCCCTGCATTCTGATGAAAGCACTGTTCCTAATCTAGTTGTGTATCTTTTACAAAATAACCCCTGAGGACAATTCCTTCTGGAGTTTCAAGGTTGGGAGAGTTCCTTTCTCTGCCTGACAATAATATTTTCTCCACAATGACAATTCTGTAGCCACTTTTGCTTTTTGTTGCCAAGAAGCTCGGAGCCAAGCTGTATGTTTAGTAGCAGTCATTTTCTTGGTTTAGGTTTGCTGGATTCTTTTCCTTTTTTGTCCCTTTCAATTTTTTTTTCTCTTTTAAGCTATTTGGTTCATATTAAGGCAGGACAGACAGAAGTCAGGGAAAGCTCCTGACAGGTGGAGTAAAGCAGCAGCAACAAACATCACCGGCAGGTAAAGCCCTGAGGTCCTCTGACCAGAGCCCCCACACAATCACAGGGAAACAGTTCACAGCAGGAAATTACTGTGGTGATCACAGAAGTCAACAACGAGAACTGCCCAGAACCAGATCAATCCAGGATGGAGTAAAAATTAACTGGAAAGTGACCCCAAAGCTCATCATACCATCGTTGTAATGAGAATTGACACTGCAAGTAGAACATCCAAGAAGGACAAATGCCATGAAACCTCCAGAATGGACCACATTAGGAACAAGACCCCCTCCCAACCAGAAGGCAAGGACAGAACTTACTGGCAAAAAGCTGGGGAACAACCCACCCCAGGAAACACATAAAATCCCGAGAACTGACTGTGGCACGGCACACAACTTGTGAGTTTGCCCATGACTCATGACTCGTGACTCAGCGTCTTTCACAGAGGTGCCCTGGTAGGCGCACAGTCCTGGGAGCAGGGGGCGTCCAAACCCCTGATCCTGCCTCCAGGAACCCGCAGCCTAGCCTCCTTCTTTCTCTCAACCTAAATAAAACTTGCCCTTGCTTTCACTCAGGCTTGTTTGAATTCCTTCCTGTGTAAAGTCAAGAACCTGCAGATCATGGAGGGTTTAGGGGCTCCTTTTCAGGCCCACCTGTAATGACGGTGTCTTTTACTATTGTTTTAATTGGGTTGTATCTTACTGTAGTTAGATAGTTTATTATAAGCCTTCTCAAACCTTTTTTGAAGATAAGCAGAGTATAAAGATACAAAGTCCCACTCTAAGTAGTAACTCTAGCAAGAATATGGGCACTTCCGCCTTTGAAAAAATAACAAGAATATACCAGGTGCAAGTAGTATTTAAATACTTGAGAAACTCACATAGAGGGAATTTTTGTTGTAAATGCATTGGGTAATAGAGTCCTGTTCTGTTTCCTTTATTCTTTGTTTCTATTTTTTATTGTTGTAAGAACACTTAACATGAATTTACTTCTTGTTAATGAATTTTTCAATGTACAATACAGTACCGGTAACGATAAGCACAATGTTGTAGAATTTATTCTCCCAGGGTAACCAAGGTTTTATACTCACTGAACAGGGACTCTTCATTTCTCCTTCTGCCCAACCCCTGGCAACCACCTTTCTATTCTCTGTTTCTACAAGTTTGGCTCTTGTGGATGCCTCATATACTACAGACTAAATGCTAGTGCCCCTTCAATACTCATAGGTCATGATCTAATCCCCAGTAAGATAGTTTTTGGAGGCAGAGCCTTTGGAAGGTGATTAAGTCGCAGAACCCTCATGGATGGGATTAGTGCCCTTACAAAAACATTCCAGGGTGGTCCCTTGGCCCCATTCTGTCCTGTGAATACACAGTGAGAAGACTTTGAACTGGGAAGTGAGTCCTCATCAGACACAAAATATGCTGGTGCCTTGATCTTAGACTTCCCAGCCTGCAGAACTGTGATGAATAATTTGATGTTCATTATTAATATCCAGTTTGGCCATTCTTTTAGAGAACCCTGAATGGACTAAGCCATCACACAGCAGAATTACGCAGGTTTATCCTTCTATAGTTACTTATTTCACGAAGCACAATGTCCTCTAGGCCAACAGGTACATGAAAAGATGTTCAGTGTCACTCATTACCATGGAAATGTAAATCAAAAGCAAAATAAGATGATCTCACCCTGTTAGGGTGGCTATTATACACATTTAAAAAATGTTGGTGAGGATGTGGAGACACGGCAACCCTTGCACACTGTTGGTGGGAATATAAAATGGTGCAGCTGCTATGGAAAACAGTATGGAGGCTCCTGAAAAAGTTCAAAGTCCAAACTATCATTTGACCCAGCAATCTCACATATGGGTACATAGCCAAAAGAACTGAAATTAGGATCTCGAAGAAATATCTGCACACCCATGTTCACTGCAGCATTACTCACACTAGCCAAGATGTGGAAGCAACTTAAGTGTCCATCAATGGATCAATGGAAGAAGAAAATGTGCTATGTATACACACAGTGGAATATTATTCAACCTTTTAGAAGGAAATTTTATAATTTTAAATTTTATAATAAAGACTCAGTGTCACCCTAAGAAGCATTTCATATTTCAGCAACTGTAGGTGATAAGGTGTTTGGTATTGTATGTTATACTTTTATTTAAAAATAAGTTTTGGTATTTTAGTTATGTTTTATGTTTATGCACATTTGGTATAATACAAAGAGATAATGGCAAAATTTTCTAAGGAAATTCGTGGTTGATACATAATTGTATCAAAAATTCATGCAGAAATGGATCTGTATATATCTCACATATATAATTATCGCACATCTACAATTCTGATTATTGTAGGAATATAATCCACAAATCGCACATACATATAAGCATGTACACATTTTCCAAAACAATGGCTACGTAGAGGAAATCAGTAAGGAGGAACAACACTAGGGAAATGGTTTTCATGGACTGATTAATACTAAAAGAGGAAAAGAGAACTGCCTGAGAAGTTAAGAGGTGAACCCAAAGAGGTCTAAAAATGTTTTAGTGCTGTCGAATAAAAACAAATCCAGACTTAGGCAAGGAGAGACTTAAAAAGATTACGACAGGGCCGACACTCCTCCCTCAGGATTTCCAGGCATCTCAAAGTCAAACAGAGAAGGCCTTTTCCTTATAAGGAGGGCTAAGCAGGACTCGAAGGAACTTGAAGGGGAAATGGAACGAGCAGGTGGAGCCTGGCGGACAGCAAGAGCAAGGTGGTATAACAGGAAATGGGTGTACTGTTTCTCTCTGATTGGCTGGTTCGAAGGGAACTGTTCAGGGTAGATGGTCTGGTCTGCCTTTTAGTCATTGCTCAGATTTGGGGCAAGCCAAGTACAGCAGCCCCTGGAGAGGAGAGATGTGGCTACACTTTAGTCAGGCCAAGTCAATGGGTAATAAATGGGCAACTGTGAGCACTTAGTACATGCAACCTAATAAAAAGCATACATGATTGAAATGTTAACTACGTTTTTCTGCCATTAAAAATTCTCATAAGGAGTTTAGTAGATTCAAGAACTAGGTGAGGTATACCAAAGGGGGGTAGGGTCAAGGGTGGGAAGTAGGGATGGCCAGGGTAGTGGGGGGCGTGGAGGGAAAAGATGACAACTGTACCTGAACAGCAATAAAAAATGTGAAAACAAATTTTTTTAAAGTATGCTACAGTAGCTCTACCTTATCTGCAGTTTTGCTTTCTGCAGTTCAGTTACCTGCAGTCCAAATATATTAAATGGAAAATTCCAGAAAAACAATTCATATATTTTAAATGGTGCACTGTTCTGAGTAGCATGATGCAATCTCATATCATCCTGCTTCATCCCGCCCAGGACATGAATCGTCCCTTTGTCTGGTGTCTGCACACTGCATTACTACCCACCTGTTAGTTGCTCAGTAACCATCTCGATTATCAGGTCAACTGCCAAGGGGTCTCATTGCTTGTATTCGAATCACCCTTATTTTCATTAATAATGGCCTCAAAGCACAAGGGCAGTGATGTTGGCAATCTGGATGTGCCAAAGAGAAGTTGTAAAGTGCTCAGTTTATGAAAAGGTAAAAGATCTTGACTCAATAATAAAAGAAAAATAACTGTATGCTAAGTTTACTAACATCAAATAAGAACAAATCTGCTATCTGCAAAATTGTGAAGAAGGAAAAAAATTCTTTAAAAATGTTTTTAATTCCTCAACTGAGGATAGGTTTATTGATTTGAGAGAGGGGGAGAGTGAGAGAGAGAGAGAGACCAACAGAGAAACATCGATGTGAGAGAGAAACATTGATTGGTTGCCTCCTGCATGTGCCCTGGGAAATGAACCTGCAACCTAGGAATGTGCCCTGACCGGGGATTGAACCCACAACCTTTTGGTGTGGGAGATGATGCCATCTGGCCAGGACAAAAGAAATTCTTGCCAGTTTTGCTATTGCATTTCAAGCTGTAGAAATTAAGGCCACAGTGTGTGGCAAGGGCCTAGTTAACACAAAAAAAGACATTAAATGTGTGGGTGGAAGACATGAACAGAAAATGTGTTCTGATTGACCAAACAGCAGCACCAGAGAGTATTGAGCCTATTGTTATAACTGTTTATCATGCGTATGTAGGTGTAGAAAATAATAGTATATATATACATATATGGTTTAGTATTACCCATGGTTTCAGGCATCCATTGGGGGTCTTAGAATGTATCTTCCATGGACAAGGGAGGGACTACTGCATCAGAAATTCTGCATTTATTCCCATTCACATCACTAAAGTACACATGATTTCAGTAGGTCATTAAGTCTGACAAATCAGCATATGATTTATTAAGACAGCTAAGATGCTTAGGAAAAAGTGAGTTTTGTATACAGTAAAAGCAAAGAACTTATCTTAAAGGCATTTATCAATTAAAGTATGCATTTTTATATTAATATATTTAAAACCATTGTAAAATGAGAATCTGGCAATGTTCCTAGAAGAACCTAGTTGAATTACACATGCTTGAGATTTATTGGTCATTTGTCCTTCAGAAATTAAGAAGTGGAAAGCTTTCGAGGAGGACACGCTGCCAAAGCATCACCCATTAAACGAGAGAGAAAAGTATGAGTCACAGAGTTACAGAGTTGGAAAGAATCTAGTGCCACCTTTTCATCTTCGAATAAGGAGACGGAGGCTAATTGTGGGGTGTCATTGCCAAGTCGCACAGCAAGTTAGCACAGAGGGCAGGGCAGCAATCAGATCAGGGCTCTCTTCCTCTCCGAGGGTGAACTTCCCGAGTGCAATTTTGTTTCATAGACTGATTATACAAACAAGGTAAAGCTATGATATATCGTTGAATGAGAAGAACAAATTGGAGAGAATGTGTATAGCATGATTCCATGTTTTTAAAACATAACAGCTATTATCCATCTGTCTACCTACCTATCTACCTACCTACCTATTTCCTGTTTGTGATCACACATAATTGGAGAAAAGATTGGAAGTATATGCACCAGGCTAACAATGGCTATTCACAGAAGGGATAAAACAAGAGGCTAAGAAAAAATGTAATAAAATAGAAGTGTTTGAAATGGTATATGAAAATAAAGATTGCAAAATTCTACCTATAAGGTTATTAATACACAGAAATTCAATGTGCACATAGACAATGACGAGAAAGTCACTGGAACATGCATGCAGAGAACATGGACAAGGAAAAATCATTCTGATCAGGAGCTGGGTGGATATTTTAAAAATTGTGCAGTTATTTTTAAGTAGTGTTTTCAGAAATACAAAAACCAAAAACCAAGTCGGATGAATCCCTTTTCTAAAACGATTCAACCACACCTATTTAAAATCAAATCTGATCAAAAGACTTAGTTACATCCTTATTTACAGTATTCACTGGGAAAGCCTTTAATTATCGGCATTGATAGCTATAACAGTTTATGTTTTACATACAAATGTTTACATACATGTGTTTGTATGTATGCCTCCATATAAATATACATTTATTTATTGAGTAGGCATCTACTTTTTATTGAATGGTGTGGACAATGGAAAGTAATGTATGTATTTACTGTAAAATTTACAGGAACTTTAGCAAAGCAGAAAATGAAAATCAGTGATAATCTTACCCAGAGATATCTACCATTAATGTTTGTGCATCTGTCCTTCCAGGTTTTTTTTATATGCGGGATTCGAAAATGGGATTATAACTCACTCTATCTCCTTTTTTTACTCAGTTAATATATTATGGCTATATTTCCACAGTAACAAATACAAATGCAATATCATTTTAAATTAGATAGTTAACACTTCATCATAGGAAATTACAGTAATTCATTTTACAAATTTTCTGTTAATGGCCATTGTATTTGACTTTATTGTTTAAATGGTCATAATGCTGAACTGACCATCTTCACAGGCACATCGATTGTTCTGGTCCTGTTGCTTTCTTCGGAAACACTCCTGAGAGGTATTGCTGAGTACTAGTGGTTTTAAATGTGTAAAACATTTCATTTCCTAACTCTCCTGAAGTTTCTGCTCGTGTATCAAAAACACAAGGCGATGAGAAGCCCTCTGGGGTCAGGACAGTGTGCATCGCAGACACAACCAGCATAAGCTGCTCAGCTTTCCTCATGGTTGAGTGGCCCGTGTTATCACTTAATGCCTCACTATATTTCAGGAAAACAGATTTGTACCTAAGAACACTCATTATGATGATCCATAACTCAGGAAGGTACAGTGTCTGTACTTCAAATTATTCCTAATTATTTTTAGCTCCTACTTTCTTACCAGTATGAAGTCATTAATGGTGAACTTTGTAAAATGCACTGACATTTAGATAGTAGTCATTCAACTATTTTTCAAGTGTCTACAAAGAAGACGCTTTGCAACTGTTTTCAACTTTATGTTGAATGTGCAAGGGGTAATATTCTACCAAAAATATCATCCAGAGCCCTGGTTGGGTAGCTCAGTTAGGTAGAGCATTGTCCCAATACGCCACGGTTGTGGGTTTGATCCCTGGTCAGGGCACATACAAGAATCAACCAATGAATGCATAAGTAAGTGGAGTGACAAATTGATCTTTCTCTCTCTCAAATCAATAAATAAAATTTAAAATATCATCCATATCCCTAAGTATGTATATGCAAGGATGGGCAAATGTAGGTTTATAGTTGTTTATACAGAAAATCATACAATCATTAATAAATAATAATAGAAGAATAAACTCTGTTTTGCCTACTCACAACTATAAACCTACTTTTGCCCACCCCTGTTTATTTGAAATAATGGCCTAATATCCACCCTTTGTTTCTGTGGAAATTTTTTTAAACAGAAAAATGGATAGAAAGGGATGTCATCTATTATGGTCTACTATGTACCAGGAATGTAGCTAACTACTTTCATATGTAGTAATTCCTTAGATATTCCCCATGATACTGGGGAGAGGTAGATACTATTGTTATAGCTGCTTTTTGTATAAAAAAGTGAGGTTTAGGTTGATGAAATAAATTTTACAAGGTCCCACTGCAAGTGGATATTGAAACCTATGTGTATGTAGGTAACATATTTTGCCTCAAAAAATAAGTCTTTAATAATTTGAGCTTCCTAGTGATTATATGGTTGCTGAAAGCAGTGAGTTTATCATCATGGGAAATGTGGAATCAGATGGCTGACCAGGCATGAAAGATGTTATGGAAATTATTCCAGTACAGGTGGAAGACAGTATTCGCTCACTTCTCCAGGCTTCATCTAGAAGGTCAGATATTTTGTTGAGCTGAAAACAATGGACCTGTTACAACTACTGATGTTAGGCCACAGAATGACACTTGATTATTTCATACTTAAGAGAAATCTAATTTCACATATGAATATTACTTGTAATTTCAAAACTAGAGGATCTTAGCCATATTCTAATGAACAAAATCTATATTATGTAGGTTATTTTAGTTTTAAATGATTATGTATTTGGAATGAAACAAATTTTAGTGTCTCCAGTGCTAAAAACACCATTGTTTGGTTGATTAAACACTATCCCTTAACAAATATGAGTTAGCTCACGCTAGCCTAACAGTTACTGTAATTCACATTCCTATATAACTATTCTATTATTCAGGGATTTCTTAGATTTAATCCATCTAAAAAATAAGTAAGTCACTCAGTGTAGTGTTATATAAAATGATAACAAAAATAGTGTGATTTAGACAAAATTGTATGCTTGTGTGCTAACATATTCCCCTCCCACTTCCCCCAGTTGGTTCTATTAAAAATAGTGTTGTAAGAAGAAATAAAAATCAAAATAAATTGTGCCTATTGCAAAGCATTTCACAGAAAGGCTTTGAGGTGCAATTTAACAGCTCATGGAAAAAAAGAATATTACTGAAGGTAGGGAAAATTCTTCCCCTGAAAAGAAGTGAAACCCAGGTCATTATTAGCATTTATTTTAGGCATTCGCTCTTGAGAAGTAGAAGATATTCAGAGCTGTGATGCATTAAATATATGACCATGTGGCCTGTGCTTGGGGTTTGAGCTAAAGCCTTCCACACCAATAGCTAAGCTTTGCTAAAAGGAAGCGATTGTTTCTACATCCACCCCCACCCACCCCAGATGGCTCCCCCTAGTGCATGTGAGTACGACTTGAACTAAAGAGGAAGAGGCAAAGAGCTGGCTTCTGCTATTCTGATTACTTTCTCGAAAGGAGCATGAACTTCAGGAAGAAGAAAAACTACCTTTGAAGCACCTGACTCAGCGAGTTAAATTTTTGAGCCTTTCTTCATCAATAAAGTGAGTCTAATAACACATCGCCAAGTTATTTTGAGAGCTGAATGCAAAAATGTTCACGGGAGTAAACTGCACAGCATCTGACACACAGTAAGAATGGAACACATTTCACCATCTTCCCTCTTTGTCATTTCTGTAATAGAGTAGTAACTCTGGGAAACTGTAAATACATCTTTAAGAAGTGTTCTCCTAGAGGTTGAGAAATCATCTTCCCATCAGTGGTCTCAGCAGGAGGACAGCTATCGGCTGCATCGGTAGCCCAGTACTTCCTGATGCAGATCCGGAGCTAGACAGCACAAATCAGAGGCCTGGCAGCCAGGCCTCAGTGAGGGAGGAGCAGCTCCTGGAGCTGCGGAGACAGACGCCTGCCCCCAGCCAGCCCTTCTTCGGGACAGGGCTACGGGAGCTCTCTCTGTTCCTGCAGACCAAGGAGAAGCTGGGCTTAGGCCAGCAGGAGAGGGAACACTGCTCTGCTTTAGTGAGTTCCTAAATCCTCAGAAACTCTGCATATGCAGGGTCTCCACAGCTAAGAGGGACTCTAAACTCTAGCTTGACCCTCAGACTCTTGGAGGAAGAACAGATTAACACGTGGAGTTGTGGGTCTAATGTTAGCCACTGTTTTTAGAGCTATGCCTTTTCCGGCAAATGGCTTGGGAATTATCAGTACTCTTTATCCAATACAGACAGTGTAGCCTATGATACGAATCCTTTACAAATTCATTTTAATAGCTTTCATTTGTAATTAAAATTCAGATGGAATTCATACATTGGCAAACATAGGTTTTTAAAAGATAAGACTGTTAGAATACTTCTCCTTGAATACAATTTAACCTCAAGTATGAGAAAAAAATCCTAGCCTTAGAAAACATCTTAACTAAATATATTTTTTCCATTCATGTGCTTGAGATCAACCTAATACAGTCCGTACACCTGAAGTCTGTTCAATGCAACAGGATATTCAAGCCAGTTTAGACATAAGAGGGTATTTCTAAGATTATCTGCCACCCCTGTATTAGGAAGTCCAGGCACTTGACTACTCTGTGTATTTGCTGCTGTGTAATGACAAACTAGTCCTCTGGAGCCAATCATTGCTTCCTCTTTACTTAGGTGCTGATGCTCAATCTCATCAAGATCCTTAAACTGATTCTTACTGTGGCAATTTGAAGCAGAACTTTCAACGAACATAGTAAATTTTCTAACTTGAAAGTGCTTCCTTATGATGCAAGGACAATGGTGAAGAAATGAAACTTCAGAAAAGACTCCACATGAAAGCACTTTAGAATGTGAGTAGTTGTCTCTTAACTGCAATCCTCAGTGATCAAAAAGATAAGCAAGATTTCCCAAGTATTTTCCTGTGTGGCATACACTCTAACTGGCAAGACAGCCATGCATACTTGGACAAGATGGAAGAGAATTTATGTTTATGGATCACCTGCTACAATTTAGGCCGTAGTAGTACAACTGTGTAATTTAATCTTGCAGCAGTCTTATGAGGTGACTGTAAAAAAAATCTGAATTTATAGGTGAGGAAGTTGACATCAAAGAGATCACAAAGTGAAGCTGGGATCTGAATCCAAGACCATATAATTTCAATACTTCTTCTCTGGAAAAATCCTACACATGGGATTTCATGATTATGCAGAATGTACTATCATGTCACATATCCAACATCACCCAATAATAGGATGTTCTTCTTAACATGAGGTATTCAATACAATTGAATCCTACTGCCAATGCTAGTTCATTTGGCATTTCAATCTGATCTGAAGTGAGAAACTAGAAATTACATTTGTGAAAATTATGCTTTCATACTATTCTGAGTGAGAACCTAAGGGACTGACCTGAAAATAAATCCAGTAAATTTTCTTTAATTTTATTTCTGTCTTAGTCCATCCAACAGTTGATGTTGCTGGATTAAGTTCAAATTAAGTATGTAATTGCTGAGGAAATTTTTTAAAAAAGAAGACAGTGGTTTCTACGAGTGGAATTAGTTATATGATTCATAGAGACTGCTCAAACAGGAGTAAAGATGAGAGTATTCCAAATCCCTTCCTGGTTCAATGAATATTTTGTTTACAAAATACCTGAAATTGCAAATATGCAGGTTGAGGGAAGGGCAGACAAAAACATTAGAACAAAATGGTAGGGGCATGAAAAATTAAATGGTGATCTTTAACCCTTCATGTACTTCCATTGCTCCTAATCACTTTCCAAGGTTTTTAGTAACAAACCTCATAAATGCTTACAAAACCCCACAGGTCTGTTAAAGACATAGTGCTTGGCTCTGTGGACTTCCAGCCAGATTCCAGACAGTGGCAAGAGTAGTTTCCTCTTTCTCATTCTAAATTTACCTCCCATTGATTTCATTACATATCTCTTCTTCATCGTCAAGCAAAAAAAGAGCACTCAGATTGCAGAAAAATAAGTTAGACCATTTAAATCAACACATTCTAGATCTTTCTCTTTTCTTTGAGAGGGCACCCTGGAGTTTTATGCTCTTTTAGTAACTGCTCTTCTCTGGTACCACTTCACTGTTGGGCTTACTACTTACTACCTGTATCACAAGGAATATAGCAAATTTAACTTGAAGACCATGAGACCAGCCCACATCATAAAACTATTGAGGAAAGGGCTGATGATGTGCATATGTCTTTTTCTTTTCTTTTCTCCCCACCCCCATATGTCTTGATGGGCCTGTAGTATCAAACACAACATCTTCCTCATGGTAGGGCAAGGGGGAAGCTGGAATAAAATACATATCTACACAGGTCAGACTCTACATGCATTCCATTGCATCTCTCTACCATTAGTCAATATTAATATTCCCATTTCTGTTGGTGGGGAAACCAAGTTGAGCTAAGATTTGAATTCACATTGGTCTGACTGTTTCACCATGCTATCTCCCAACCACACGCAGTATCCGATATCTTATTTATGGAATGCCTTCTTCATCGGGTTATCACCCCTCTAGTTCTGTGCAGTCTCCAGAAGGAAAAGCCTGCAACCCAGGAAAGTTGTAATTCACAAATGGCCTAATGGCCAACTGGAATGCCAGTTGTTATGGTCAATTGCATAATTAGTACATGATTAAGAGGTGAAAATTAAGGCACATAAAGTACACACAGTCTTAGGGACTGAGTCTCTACTTTCATTCTCATCATCACTGTAGTAAAATAGTAAATAAAGGCAGTGGGTAGGATGGCGGGATGAGAGGTAGAAGGAAGATAATTCAGGGAAAATAATCTGTGGATTTGCTTACCCTTCAAATGCCGTGCAAAGGCAGCTTTGCCTGAGTGGCATTTTGAACATTTACCCACATTTTCATTATAATCATGCTTATAACCACTTTACAATTTTATGGCACCATGTGAATGAAGAATTTTAGAACATTAGAGTAATGTTCAAAGTCACCTGAGTCTTCCAACAAAGAAGTACTAGGTCTGTGCTTGAACATTCTCAGTGCCAGGGAACTTACTATTTAAAAGAAAATAAATTCTTACTTTTACATCAACCAAAAATTGGCATTCCTTTGACTAGCTTGAAAGTATTATGTAAGCACATCTGAAAGAACTATGTGACAATATGCATCCCTAGACTAGTTCTTTGCACACTAGAAACGTCTTTCAGGTCCATCAGCATTTCTGGGTGAGGGACCCAGTGGCACATGCTACCACTGAACTAGTATCATACTTGAAGTGTCTCTAAGCATGCAAACACAATTCTGGTACTTTTTCAGAATGTTTCAGTTTTCCACGTCTAAAACAATTATGCATTTCATAAAAAATTGTTTAACCCATTTAAAAAAATATTTTATTTATTTACTTTTAGAGAGAGAGGAAGTGGGGAGGAAGGGAGGGAGGAAGAGAAGGAGAAACATCAATGTGCAAGAGACACATTGATCAGATACCTCTCACCCACCCTGACCAGGACTGCAGGCCAGGCATGTGCCCCGACCAGGAATCAAACTGGCAACACCTCCATTCACAGGCCAGCACTCAATCCACTGAGCCGCACTGGCCAGGGCTGTTTAACCTTCTTACAAATTATCATTTAATTAGCATGGGGACCAATCATATTAGAAAAATTTAAGTTCTTACTGGTCCCAGTACATGTGAAAGGAATGAGGTGCTCCTACTGGAGTCTCATTTAGACCTGAATATTCCCTCTAGTGACTGAAACCCAAGATTTCAATGTCACTTCTTATCCACCGAGGCCTGGTGCCCCACATGAGAACCACTCGCCAACTTACCAGGGCTCAAGAGTCACTTGGAGTGCTGTTTAAAAGGCCCTTCCTTGTGACAAGTTACAAGGCCACAGAATCCCATCACTGTGTGCCCTATGATATACTCAAGCTTTTCTTACACAAATCTTAATCTTACTATTTCTGCAGAAACCTCAACTAGTACTGCTAACTTAACACAAGTTTTTCTGGGAGCATAGAAATCACCTGTTTTAACTTCCAACTCTACGGACCTGCTTAATCTACAGTTACACCTCGACTTAGTGTCAGGATAAAGGTGGAGGCAGATTTTTTTACTCTGTTCAGAATAGTAGCTTCTTTAGTATGACTATGATTACTACTTTTTTAGGTATTTTACATCATCCATCAGTATTAAGCAAAGGTCTTCAGAGAAAGTTTCAAAAGGCCTTTTACCCTGAGTACTTTTTTACTCTTAATTACAGTGAAGAAAAGAATATTTCATAAGGGCAATGCATTAAATAGTGACTGCAAAAGTGACTATGTGTGAGACATCTTCTAGGAAGTCTAGAATACACAGAGATAAGTAACACCTACTTCTTGCTATACTGGAGCTTACAGCTTCGAAGTTGTTAATTATTTTCGCCAGGATAAATGGGACGCTCCATTGAATGAGGAATGGTAGTATATTAAGTCAGCATTTTCTATAATCCTTGAAAGTGCTTTGAAATTAGCTCTACCTAAAGTTGAAACTCCATTAATGTTGACTGGCATTGTAACATAGCACATGTGAAAAAATACCTCAGTTTGTTAAATCAATATACTTGTAATTGATATTGTTTAGAGCTCATGGTTGTTTGATATGACTAGAAGGAAATCATTTACAGTTGCTGTTATTACAATAAAGCATAACATTATCTAAAAATCTCCTATCATTTTCTAGCCAGTTCTTGAGCACATTTATTCATTAAAACATACAGGAGAGGTTTCCTTACTTGTGGTCTCACCATTCATTTCTTTGAGTTCACTGTTAATTCCAACATCTATCGAGCTCATTATTTTGTCAATCTGCAAGAAACAAAGACCACATAAGTGAGTTATTACATTCATTTTTAGCGTCACATTTTAAAATGACTTTCAAATGCCAGAAGAATATATAGGGTGGCGCAAAAGTAGGTTTACAGTTGTTGAGTATGCAAAACACAGCATTTATTCTTGTATTGTTATTTATTATTATGTTGTTTTCCATATGAACAACTGTAAACCTACTTTTGTCCCACCCTGTATTTTTATTGGCATTATTACTATTGCAATACCATAATTGAGAGACTCACAGAGAAAGGTTCAAGAAAAGCAGACATCTTTTGAATTGCTTGTAAAAATACAAATTGTTTCCCTTTCTTAAGCTTTCAAAGTCAACCTGACTTTTCTTTGTATTTCCTAAAATAAACTTTGGACTGACATGGGTTAGTAAGTAGGGAACAGTTACTCTTTAAACTCGGAAGGGCAAGGGCTGAGAGTCAGTTCACACGAGCATCTCTACCCTGTAGGGCACGTGTCTCAGCTGACTGACGAAGCAGTGGGGTTCCGTTTGCAGGCACGGCCACTGGAACCAGTTCTTCCAAGTGGTTTGACTAGTCACAAGAACTGAGGTGTGGGAACAACTTAATTCTAAGAGAGAAGTTAAATGTTCATTAATCCTACCTCTTTCCAAAAAGAATTTCAAATGTTATTCACGTAGTTAATAAATAGAAGTAACAGTTCCACATAAGTTTTTGAAATGTCTGTGAAATAAGTCATTGGTATTTTAAGAGAGATTGTGTTGAATCTATAAATTTCTTACGGTGGTATGGACATTTTGATGATGTTAAACACCAATTCAAAAGAACCTATGCACCCCAATGTTCATAGCAGCACAATTTATAATAGCCAAGTGCTGGAAGCAACCTAAGTTCTCATCAGTAAATGAGTGGATCAAAAAACTGTGGTACATTTACAAAATGGAATACTATGCAGCAGAAAGAAAGAAGGAGCTCCTACCCTTTGTGACAGCATAGATAGAACTTGAGAGCATTATGCTAAGTGAAATAAGCCAGACAGTGAAAGACAAATACCATATAATCTCACCTATAAGTGGAACCTAATCAATGAATAAACAAGTGAG
>PVKM010012649.1:0-31363 GCA_004027735.1 Carollia perspicillata | reverse complement strand
CTCATATGCAACAACAGGGGTGAAAACTGACAGCACTATGCTAAGTGAAACAAGCGAGTCACCAAAGGACAAATACTGCATGATTCCCTTATGTAAAGTATGTAATATAGACCAACAGAAACAGGGAATAGAAGGGTGGTTGCCAGGGGCTGGGCAGCGACGGAAACAGGGAGTAGCTGTGGACTGAGCGTAAAGGTTCAGTTGTGCAGGGTCAATAAGCTCCAGAGACCAGCTGTGCAGCCCTGGGCCTCTAGCGAACAATTCCATATTGTGCCCATAAAAATTAGTTGAAAGGGTAGGTCTCACCTTACCTGTTATAACCACAATAAAAAAAAAGGGGGGGGCTTTGTTCATTGTGATGTTGGCTTCTTGTTGAGACAGGTAGTCCCAGCAATTTAAAGCATTTTATATACTTCTACAAACCCCTGCTTAAGAGACTTTGAATAATTTTTTTTCCTGTTGAAAGCTAAACAGCTCAAACAGCAACTAATCTTGCAATAGCCTCACTTCTGTACACCCCTCAGAGAGATCCCCAAATATATATATTGGGGGATATACACACACATATATACGCACACATATATACATACATATTTTAATTCATGGGAAGTCCTCATTCGTTTGTGGCACAAATGGATGTCTTCCTGGTGGTCAGGAACAGAGAATAAATTTTCAGTTCTAAATATACAATGAATGAATTCACTAGTGTCTGAAGATCACTGTAGAAAAGAACTTCCTAGACGATCTTTAAATGACTTTATTTTTAGAGACAAACTGAAATAAGCTTATAATATGACTTTGGGTCCAACAATATCCATGCAGCACTGTGTGAAATGGTCCAGAGCAAACTCACCTAACTTTTTCATAATAGTAGTTCCACTAGGTTGCAAAGTCGTGGGTATAACACTAGTGGAAATGACTTTGCTGGACCAAAGCAACCTGGTGGTTAGGAGGAAGGAAATGAGCAGAAACAGAGAGCTGTGCTTGTCCAGTAGCAAACACGCAATCCATACATGTAACCTAAAAGTTTCGCCTGTGTATTTAAAATAAACAGGTGGAATTAATTTGAATAATGTATTTTCTTTAACCAAATACATCCAAAATGTTTTCATTTCAACATGTAATCAATCAATGATATATTGTAAATAAAAGACTTTTCTTTGATACTAAATCTTTGAAATTCTGTGTGTATTTCACACTTACAGTCCATCTCCGTTCTGACTAGACACATTGAGTGGTCAAAAGCCACATGTGGCTACTGGCTATCCCCCTGGATAGCACAAACCTAGAGCCTAAAGAAAGTGGCTGTCTCAGAGTGGCTGTAAGACGCAAGCTGAGGACCAGGCGCCCCCACCGTGTCCCTTACCATGACACTCATCAAATCTTCCTGATTTAGATGCCAACTATGGGGAAAATTAATAACTCTTGGCATTTTTAATATGAGTGAGATTAAGCTGCTTTCACTTCAGAGAATGGGAACCTAAGGTACAGACTAAGTTTAGGTATGAATGAATTAGAAATTTGTGTTTCTTGCTCTCTCAGGTTTGTGGTCTGACCTGCTGCACTTACCTCACTGAGTGGTTTTCATTATTAAATGGGAAAATTTATACAAAGACAATGGTACAATATGTGATACTTTGAAGGAGATCAATACCTTCCCCTTTCTTCAGTTAATTCAGCATCAAAACAGGCCAAGGCCATAGGTTTTATCTCTTTTAAGATGAACAAACTTTCACAGAAGGATGTCTGAAGATTTCAGGATGTGGTCACCAGAGTCAATAAGTGAGAAAATACAAATGAATAAATGCCACTTATTTTCACTAAAGGATGACTAAATCATATGACATTCTGAGATTCTATAATGTCCACATCATTTATGAAAACCGGCACTCAGAATTGGAAACATATGGATACTAAAGAGTTTGTTAAGTATAGATATATACACTGGTCTATTCATTCATAAATAGACTAAACAAAAATGCTGGAAAATATATTTCAAGTGTTTAAATTGTTTTAAAAGTGAGAAAAGCATGCTAAACACAGGAAACATCAAGTATTGTGTTCTTTTTTTCCACTGTTTGTTGAGACACATGCTGATTTTGTTGTTGTTTAGGTCAAGCTGGACTGGACCCCTGCCATGTTGTCGGCAAGGTCCAGGCCTGGCGAGTAGGAAATGACGCTAGAGGCAGAGCTAAGAAGAGAGTTCGCGTAAGTGATGTCGACCATACACGTGAGGAGCTGGGTGGAAGAAGGCAATTATTCATAATTACGGAGGAAATACCTGATAGAAATATCACATGGAGAGAAAAGGATGAGGATTTAGGGGAAAAGACTCAGATCTTTGTATAATATTGTATAGCAATGAAATCCAGGTAACTATTGCCTGAAGACAGGTTACAGTTAGAATACAGCTATAATTACTGTAAAAATGACTCAAAATAGCAGTGATATAAACAATATAAAAGTCTACTTCTCTCTTATGGAACTACTTAAGAGTAAGCAGCCCAGAACAGACATGATGGCTTGCCGGTGCCAGAAATCTGTATCCTTCTGGCTAGCTCATAGCAGTACCACAATTAGACCAGGGCAGGAATGGCCCTTGGCCTTGGCCTTGTCTTTGAGAATCCTACTCTGGCCCTTGTTGGGAGGTTCACCCTGTCTATAAACCAGAAGTCTCTAGGACCAAAGAGGTGTGCCTACCTGGAACCTCTGTTCTCTCCCCCCTGGTGTAGATTGTGTATTAGGAACTCAGGGTCCCAAATGCCCTGCTCAAATGGCCCCAAACTTGGTTCCAGAGATTGAGCCCGACTCTCCAGTGTGGTCTGTGCTGCTGATCTGTACTCCCACAGGCTCAAGGCAAGGGGTGGCCTGTTAGTAGGAAATTAGACGTGGCCTATTAGTGGGAAATTTTCATGCACCTGGCATGAAATCCATTCTAATGCACAATAGAACCACAGCTGGGTGGCAGCAGTCATGGGTCAGGATAAAATGTTTATTTGTTTCTGACCTCACCACATTACCCCCGAAAATGCAAGGATTTTATATTTGAACTTGGCACACAGGGTCATTTAATGGTATACTTATCAAGATAGGAGTTTAGAACATATTCTATTGAATAGTTTTCAGGCTGATGCATATCTTTTGAATATGGATGACCACCGTATTTGGTTCTGCCTCTGAATGCTAATCCCAGTCCCTGCAAAGGTAGTGGTGAGCCTGCTGTCATTCTGTAATTCCAACATAGGACTGATACTACATGGGCCACAATTGCTTCTTTAGCTTCACCCATTACATCTGTATTTCAGCCAGCAGGAGAGGAAAAGGAGAGAGGAGGAGATAACTCTTTCTTTAGGAGACAATCTAGGGGGGAAAATCCCTAAAACATATTACTTCTGCTCACCTGCCTTCAGCCAGAAATTTTGGACATGTAGACTTTTACTGGGCATCTCACACTCTTAGCTAAAAGTTCTGTAACTGAGGGAAAAGGGGACAAAGGCTACCGGGGACAAGTAGCAGCCTAATGCATGTCTCTCATTCCCAAGTTAGTTAATCCTCAAGTCCCATTCAGTTACAGAATCAACCTCAGAGTCCAGAGTCCTGGGGTAACACGTGGTCCTCTCCATTAGGTTAATGTTGCTTGTTGTGGTCCAGGGATCTGACAACTAAAATTCTTTGTCTCTTCCCCCCACACCCAAACTCAGTTGAAAATGGAGAGGAGGAATATGATATCCACACTTTAAATGCTCAGTCAGAACAGGGGAAATGGGTAACCCTAGAGTAGTCACTGCCTTTTTAGCAAGCACCAAATCTAGCTGAGGTAGATGTTGAAAAAAACCTTCCAGTCTGGCAACTTGGTTAGACCTTCATTAGTTCATTTAAAAAGCCTCTGAGTCTTCTCTTTGAGGAAATTTCTTCTTCATTGAGCTGGAAGTTCCCTGGCTTTGCCCTTGGAACATTCCCCTTACCCATCACCCTCAGGTAACTGCAGGTGTGCGCTGGAACATTGCTGCTCATGGGAGAGGTACTCCTGGGTTGCTCTGTAGGCTGGCTGACAGGCTTTTTCAGGCTACATGTGTGGTTTCTTTGGCAATACATATCCCTCAAAATCTCAGTAGGCTTGTCATCTTTTGGCTTCAAGCAGGTTTCATAAATAAGTATCTCCAAATACTCTTTTGTCAGACACCTTACATCTGAGAATCTTTTTTAAAAATTATTAACTGGAATTGTGCCTTTACCCATTCTGCCCATGTTATTGGTGACTTCCTTGAAGCCATCCAAAATAACAGAGTTGACTGGGAAGACTATGACATTAATCCGATCATTGTGGGCTGTAGTCACTGACTTATGTGGATGTGTTTGAGGGAAGCCTGGTTGGGGGGGCACAGTTCTAGGTCCTACAAAATCTTTACCTTTAGAACCATTTCTTAGCCCTGTTTTAGTTTTGGATACAGAAGTAATTCACTTTTTCAATGATGCACAATTCCAAATTATTAATCACATGGTCTCTTTAGGTGGAAGCCTACACATAGAGAAAAATTTTCTTAAATTTATGTGGTCATTTCAATCTATAATCACAAATGTTCTAGTTTCAGCTTGAGCCCCTCTTCTTTCTAGGTCTTTGCTAAAAGTCTCCATGGCCAGCCTATATACACCAGCACTCTGAGTTTTTCACCAACTTTTTAGACGCACAGGCCATGTTTATATGTTTTGTCTTCTAAGGCATCAGAGGTATCCATTTTCATATGTGAATTTCAAAAAAATATAGCAAGTGACCAACCGTCTAGTTTCTTAATATCTGTGTTTCTTCCACCTGTGGCTCAACTCTTAAGCCAGTGCCACACATAGTATGGCAACCCCAATTCCAGTATCAAATTCTAAATTAACTAGTTATTGTAATAGAATTCTAAAATAAGACTAGTTTAAACAAGACAGTTGATTTCTATAGCAGCCCAGGTAAAAGCAGTCTGCAGCAGGTAAGGCGGCTCTGACGTCTCCACCTTGTGGTTCAAGATGACCTTTCGGCTCTGGTCATCGGAATCATGTTCTGGCCACTGGGAAGGGGAACTGAAGGAGAGAGTGCATGTTTCTTTATCTTAAAAGCATGACTTGGGAGGTTTGCATCACTTATATTCAGATCACTTTAGCCAGAATGTACTGATATGATCATACCTCACTGAGGTCTTTTCTGGGCAGTCATGTTCCCAGTTAAAAATGTTGGTACCATGGGAAAAAAGAATGAATAAATATCAGAAGAAAACTAGTAATGCCTGCCAGAGTGAACAATCGTAGGTATAGATGGGAGCCGTAAGGAAGGGAGCACTGCCATTCATCTGCTTTACAGGCATCGGTGACCTTCATATTCACTAACTATTCCCTCCTCTCCCAGGCTGAATTTAAATGATGCTTATGGACTTCAAAGTGGCAGAGCATTTTTGAAGAACTTGTTTTATTTGGCAGAAGCAATTGGCCTACAGGAAAGATCAGCATACATTTCTTAGTCTTGAAGAATATTGGAAATTATAGGAGTCCGAAGAATGTCTCCCAAGTAAGCATTTGTTTGTTTATCTTCCTTCTAGACTTGCTTTCAGGAAAAGCTCTCTTCTCATCTTTTCATTCTATGGTGGATTTTCCCTGAATCCACACAGGAAGAACAGAGCATCTACGACTAGATTCCAGTCTCCTTGACCGCAGTCCACACCATAGCAGCAATTTCCCCCCAGGCATCTACTCCTAGACCTGACAGGGGCAAAGGGAGTCCCAGCTGTTCTTCAGACCACATCAGATTTTTCACATCGCAGGTTAAATGGTAGTGTTCAAGGTCTTTATCAATTTCACCATGAATAAACCCAAGTCTGACTACCGACTCAATTTTAATACAAGGTAGTAGTAGTAAGTGCACAATCCTTGGGTCAGACAAACTGTGTTTCAAACTGGGCTCCGAGGTAGATATGTCTTAGCCATTTTCTCACATGTAGGGGAGGGGACATAATTTTTCTTCTCTCTTAAACTTTCACATTTATAATCTCCTCTTCAACTGTTAGTTTTATATATACACATATACACATATATATTCACACATATGTGTATATACAGAGAGAGAGAGCACTCTGTTCTCTTTCCTAAGCTTCTTTCCCTATATTTCCAATTGCATTGATGGTTAGGGATAATAATTGAACTTATTAGGCTTGTGGGTGGTTAAATGACATGCATGTAAAATTGCATAGGACAGTGCCTAATAGTCAAATGGTAACTATGATTATCATGCTTGTGTGGTGTGAACAAATCAATAAAATATCACCTTCATAAGAAATAGTACAGATGTGTGTGTGATGTTATAATAGAAATTTTCAAATCAACACAGAGGTATACCAGACATTCTTCTGTAAAAAGGACCCATGATTGAGAAATATTTCTCTGTCTGGCCTAGAATATCACCCTTCTCTTTCACTATACTTTGCATATAATAAGTATTTATTAAATATTTGGTATTTGTTAAAATGAATTTACTAATGTGTATATTTTAATAAGTAAATCTAAAACTCCCTACTCTTAATATGTTAACATATTAATACATAAATATTAACAACATTAATAGCCATATCCTAGGCATCATTACAAGCATGTCATTCATTATCTCACTTATTCTTCAAAACTACATGTGTTGGTAGGTCTCATCTCTACTTCAAAGGCAAATACACTGGTGCTCAGAGAGGTCAGCTGACTTACACAGAAGCATCTGGTGAGTAACTGGGAGATGCAATAAGAGAACCCAGGTCAGTGGGCTCCAAAATCTATTATTTTAACCCAATTTGTGTACCTAAACAATTAAAGGGTTTGTATGAAAACAGCAGAATGGCTACATAACAGCGGTATTTACACCAGTGACACTATCTTAGTACTTGGCCCTCTGGGCCAGTCTGAAGGCAGGTATCCGTGGTCGTGCTCTTGCAGACAGGGCAGGCGTGTAGAACAAAATTCTCCAGCAGTGAGAAATGACAATCAAAACTATCAAATATACCTTACTGGTATTTCTGGTTTTGCATTGTATTTTCAATTTTGTTCTGATCTAAAGTGAGGGAACAAAAGAGGGAAAGACGGTTCAAAGAAAGAGATAGTTCTACTACCCATCATTCTTTTATTCCCAGTGCCAGTCCTCCTAAGAAAATGCTTTCCAGTCCATCTTTTTGTGACTAACATATGCGCAGATGTGGTCAGGCATCAGAACGATCAAATGCTCCAGAGAGAGCCCGAGAACAATAAAAAGGCAGTTACCGTGTCTCAGTAGACCAAAGGAAATTTGCAGTTAACATTTTTAGCTGCAATTTAAGAAGGCTATTATAAAAATGGTATTAGACCCTTTGGAGGAAGCATCCATATTAGTTTAAAATATTCAGAAATGGTAGCCTGGATAGAGCCAGGGATGAGGCAGTGTTTTAGTTCGCTCATTATCTCCCAGCTCCGACGGGCCACCCAGCTGCGCTCTCTTCTCGGTGTCTCTCTGACTGCAGTCCCGGTGTGGCCTCAAGTGGTGGTCTCAGTTGAGGCTCAGCTCCTCTCCCAAGCTCCTGCAATTTTTTTGGTAGAATTCAATTCTCTTGTCATTGTAGCATTGAGGCCCTCAGTTTCCAGAGATCATTCCCTTAAAAGTCTTAAAAAGTGTGAACTACCTTAAAGGGACAGAACGCACATCAGAGATTCCCCAGGAAAGAAAAAGCTGGACTACAAAGGGGCAAGAAAACATTTCGAGCGTCATGGATTTGTTCATTATCTTGGCTGTGGCGATGGCTGCACAGGTGTGTACAAATGTTGAAATTCATCAAACTGTATACTTTAAATAGGTGCAGTGTATTGTATGTCAATTACAATAAGTGTCATGGAGGATGACCAGTGTGCAACCTGCACTGGAGTCTTCTCGTGATGGAGAACTGAGACACCCCTAGCTCATCGCAGTGGGAACAGACTTGCCACGAGAAAGACCTTTCCCTGGCCAAGTCTTTCATGCTTGTACTGCATTGGACACTCAGGATATACACGTTATCTTACAAAATTGTCACAATAACTGTGATACAGTAACTTGGAGTGGTTCGAGTCACTGTTGCCATAAAATAAGTGCTTTGAGATACCACAAAAAACTTTCACAGCCATTTGGCCCAAGTAGAGACCAAGCATGTTGTAAGAGATGCCACCCACAGCAGGGGCCTCTGACCTTTGATGTGTGGAGTGCGGCCAGAGCAGTGACAGTGAGGGGACACCACACACACCCTAGGAAGTAACCATGTCAGTCAACGTGCTGGGGACCAAGCGATATCTTGTGTTCCATCTTTATCTTAGTACATCTTTCTCTTTTCAGAACACACTTTCCTTACAAACCTACAGAGTTGTTAGAAAATATGATATAGTAATGAATTATTTTCTCATAAACAAATGTAGATACATAGAATTTTGCACACACCTCCTGGCTTAGACATGGTCCCCTACATATTAGTTTTTACACTGCCGGACACTGGGAATGTGTCCGCTTTTGACATTGTATTTTGAATATTGGTTTACGTGTTTGACCATTTTCAGTATGTTGAAATCCTAGAAGATGGGGGCCATTTCTTATTTAGGTTTTATCTCCTGATTACTTTATAAATATTCATTGAATGCATTGATTCCTTGAGGTTCAGCTACTTGAGGCTCAATGTGTTACCAGTTATAACTATTTAAGAGCAAATTAAAAGACTTGGCACAGAGAGTCTTCTCAACGAATGTCGAATGACTGCTACAACATTTTAGTCACCTAAACGCATGGTCCTTACTTGGTGATGTAAAAGATATTTTTCATGTGTTAATTTTGTGAATAAGCCACACACACATGTACATACATGCACACACACTCTAACTAGAACTGGACAGTATAATAAAGACAATAAAATATCCAGTAGTGCATACGAGGTAAGCAAAAGTAGTTTTACAGTTGTGAGTACAGAAATACAGTTTATTCTTGTATTGTTATTTATTAATCACTGCATTATTTTCCATACAAACAACTGTAAACCTACTCTTGCCCCACCCTGTATATAATAAGATATTAGTACATATTTAATATGGTGATGCTCTGGGGCTGTGGTTACAGCTCCTGTCTGAGGATAAAGAAGTATTAACCATCCGGTATCTCTGTCATTATGAAGACAGTGAGCAAGGATTTACGCCGGATCTTTCTAGGCTGGCTATAACACTTCCTTGAGCTGGCACTTCTACCTTCTTGATATCATGATAGCATTGCCCTCACTTCAAGATGCCATAAGAAGGACAGAAAAAGAAGACAGAGGATGTACTAGTTTTTTTTTTTTAAATTTCTGCTTATTGGTGACAAACTTAATGGCTTAAAATGTAAACTTATCACCTCACAGTTACCTGAGTACAGGGTAGCTGAGTCTCCAAGGCTGAAATCAAGGTGTCATCTAGACTGTCCTCATCTGGAGGCTCGACTAGGAAAATATTTGTTTTCAGGCCTCCTCAGAAAGTTTGCAAAGTTTGTTTCTATGTGTTTGTAGCATTGAGGTCCCCATTGCCTTGCTTACTATTCTTCCAGAACTGCTTTTGGCTGCTAGAGGCCGTTCTGAGGTGCTTACCATGGGCCCCTGCCACTGACCCGCTCACACTTCCTACCGCTCTGCCTTCAGGAAGGCACGACACAGATCCTTCTAAGTACTGACTTCATCCAGGTGACTCCCTTTTAAGTCAACTAATTAAAAACTTAACTCCTAATGTAGCTTATCCTTCACATCCACAGACTCTCCCATTTAAAGGGAGGGCATTATAAAAGGGTCAGGAATCTTAGGGGCCATCGGATAACTTTGTCTATGATAAAGAATATTATGGGAGATGTCTTTGAAGCTCTAGAAGTGCAGCAAGAAGGTTGTCTCAGATGGGAAGACAAGAATCTCATTTTCACAGCTGTCCCGCTCTGGTGAAGTCACTGGACAAGAGCAGAGCATGGTAGCGGAGTTCCTGGGAGGGTGTGATGCAAGCTCCCTGAGGTTTGCGGGTATATATAAAAATCACTCTTGGTGCCAGCACATTTTCTGCAAAGGCAGATTTGATGGAATATTTGGCAGCACAGAGGCAATAACAGATGGTGGTGTGGTTTGTGTTAGAAGAGGATAGTCACCCCATTTTAGCTCCCCAAGTCTCCCAGGGAGGGGAGAGAGATGTCCCACTCTGAGGGGCACTGGAGCATGGACTTCTTGAGAGAGATTAAAGGGACACAAGGATGCCCCTCCTCAAGGGCCCTCAGTAACTGATGAGGCTGAGAGTCAAAACCCTTCCCAGAGAGCCATGCACAGCATCTCCATGGAGACAGTTACATCAGAAGAGTTTATAGAATCCGACCTGAGCCTGACTGGCATCTTGGTTTCCTCCCCACAGCCAGCAGGGGACCACTTATCCCAAAGATCTCTATCTCTCCCATTTCCTGTCTCATCTCTCAAATTGGGGAAACTGAGCTTTGAACTAGAAAAGGAAAGGAAGTAACCAGAATCAGACCATTCCTTCTCCCCACTCCAAATCTTCCAAGCCACAAACCCGGCCGACTGGACAGAGGGAGGAAGTCTGGGTAGAAAGGGGAGCAAATGAGATTTAAGACAATATGAGACGAGAGACTTAAAGAGACCTGGATTTTAGTGAAAGATACGACGTACATCCAAGATGTCCTTAGGAAGCAAGGAAGCGACATTTCACACAGCATGACTGAAAACAGTGACTGGAGAAAAATAAAAATATTTCGTGTTTATAACCTACATTGAGGTTACTCAATAAAACAATTACACATATATTTAACCCCGCCCCCAGCTTCCAATTTTTTAAAGTTCAAAACAAAAAATGTTTTCCTCACGGCTTCCAATTTTTCAGAAAACAAATGATACCACTCACTTACATAGTAGAGCGGATTAGATCCGGACTTATTTCCCCAGAGCAGGTTCTGAGGAGGAAGGCCATGGTGAACTCAGCGCACAGGAGATATTCGCAGGACGGTGAGGAAAGGATGCCACTAAAATCGCTAACTAGGGGAAACCCTGGAGAAGCATTTCCGGGTGGAAAGAAAACAGTTTGAAACATTTGCCTATTGTTAGCAGGACATTAAAATGAGGTCCTGATATTTGTTTCTGAACACAGCTTTTATCTCAGGTTATTCTTAGCATGTTAAAATAACGTGATGATACATCTGAAAATACAAAAGTATTTCACGAGCACTCAAAGAAGTCAAGAAACCATGGCAACATAGCAGATTTTGTACATCTCCCTCTAAAATAAGGTGACTCATTACGAGGTGAAAAGAGTGGTCCTTAGGATTCTCAATCATCTGAATATAATTGTAATGACTGTAAATAGTGTCTATAAAATTTAATGATAAAAGATAAATCTACTAATTTTTACTCTTGCATTGCTGGTTCAACTGACAACCACTCCACTTTGAATTCTCATGGTATATGGTAAACTTAGTATGTACGTTTGTGTGCCTATGTGTATGTAAGTCATCACGGCGTATTAATCATAGGATAAACCTTTAGGAAGATTTATCTTCAACTTTTGCAAGCAGTAATAAGGCCAAATTAGCATAAGAAGATCACTTCCCATTTAACAATAAGAAGTATTAATGGTAACAATAAATATCACATCCATGTGTTGGGGAAAACCACATGTCCCAACAGGAGGAATAGTAGGCTGCCAGAACAAAGGTAATTTTGCTGGTTTGGCACATGGATAACAGGACAACAAACTGAGCATTTGAATGCTAAAATAACTTCTAAGACATAGCATCTTTGAAATCAAATTTTCTTAATCATCTTGGTTTTAAGATAGTTTTATATAAAATTTTAGTTTTTTACAATAAATACTCTAAATGTTTGCAACCATTACTCCAAATAGAACCAGTTGCTAGGAAGTCCTCCTCTGTGCTACGTATTTCACGTCAGCGCGACAACATTGAAGGCACGTCAGTGAGTGTGGCGAGAAGACCAGCCACTGTTGAATGAGCGGCCGGCCCTCGAGGACTCCTTGGCAGCACAGTTGAGACTAAATGGCATGCACTGTGTGTAATTTTTAAATGTGATTAACAGTATCATTAAGTTTATTTTTTGATATTGTATTTATGTATTTATTTTTAGAGGGTGGGGAAGGGGGAGAGAGAAACACCAATGTAAGAGAGAAACCTTGATTGGTTGCCTCTGCCCTGGGACTGAACCCACAACCCAGGCATGTGCCCTGACCGGACATCAAACCGGTGACCTTTCGCTTTCCAGGACAATGCCCAACCAACTGATTCAGGGCCAGATTTATTCTTTTTCAAGTGCAGATATGCATTTTTATAAAAGATTTCGCTGTCTTAGACTATTTTAGGATACGGATTTCCCCCTCTATTTTGGATAATTGAGAAATTGTGAAAAGCTTATGTTATATGTAAATACACACACACATATATATACATATGTACACTTATACAGACATACTTATGTATTTAAATATTTGCCTATGCAAAAGATACTTTTGGAGAGTAAGAAACTAGTAGAAGTGGTTGCCTCTGGAATCAGAACTGTGTGACTGGGGACAAGGTGGGAGGGTGTCCTAGCTTGGTTTTTCCCCAAAGCAGACCCGAGTTAAGACCTTGAGTACAGGTAATTCATGAGAGGTGATGGCACAAAGCACAAGTACAGGAGTGGGGATAGTGAGACAGGAAAAGGAGAGAGCCAAACAACACGAAAATGAGCATATTTCTACTGGGGACGAGTAAGGCTCAGTCCCACTGGGAACTCTTGCGGAAACTATCTGAAACACACTTCAGATGTTTCTCTCTGGAGGAGAGAAAAGGAAGGTTGGGCTATTTCCCCACCCATTTAGCCAGCCTCCACTTCCCATGACTGAGCATTGCTCCAGGAATGTCCACTTCCCCACACTTGCTGCTCAGAAAAGAAGAGAGACTGTGGTGTTTGTGGTGGAAGCTGTCGTCATCACCCCGGGGCTTCTTTAGGGTGCTGGGAGGCTGGGGAGAATGTTTCCTTTCCATCCAGTTCCCCTGGCTCTGGGTTCGCACTCCCTCAGTCCTACACCGCTCACTCCATATTGAAGTCTGCTTCCCATCCCAGCTCCTACATTCCCCCGACACCTGCTGCACAAGGAAACAGATTCAACAAACTTTATTAAGGCTTCAGGATAACCTTTAATATCCTGGAAAACCTTCAACAACTTAAAATTGATGATCAGCATCTTTGTTCTTGCAAAGCCTTTAGTAATCTCCCCCAGTCCCTGCATGGGCTCTCACTGGATGCTGTTCACCACAGTTTCCCACCATACATCAGGTTAGCCTTCTCAGGCTCTTCTCTGAAATCCTTTTCTTGACCCACTCACTATTCTGAGCACCCCAGTCCCCTAAAACTTCTGGTGCACGCGGAGTAGTGTGATGCCATGCTTTGCTTCCAGCTGTTTCCAGGACTCACATTCTGCATCGAATGTAAGTGACAATGTAATTTTCTTAACAAAGGCAGTTCTTCCCTAAGAACTTTAGTTTTCACTGTTTAGATAACAGCTAAAAACATTTTTTTACCCCCTACATATGTAAGGGTGGTGCACAATAACCCATCTTAAGAATACAGTGGGATCTGGTAGTATCATTTATTACTAGTATTGATTCAGTCTGGGTGCACTTCTCGGGTCTCCATTTTCCTTTTTCCTCCCAACATAGTCTGCGTTGGAAGATCTACCGTCCGCTTCGAAGTCCTATCACGGATGCTCCTTCAACTTTTCTTGTTCGCTCCAGGATCACTCTGGAGCACTTCATGTCACCACATAACCAGCTGTTGACTCTTTTGTTCTTCTCTCCCTTTGTGAAGGATGGACATTCCTACAGCGGGAAGAGATTCTTCCGGGTTGCAATTCAAACGGAAAAGTCCCCCTCCCCCAGCAATTTACCCTTCCTTCCCCCATTTGGGTTAGACTGTGGCACTTGCTGTTTAATGACAGTAAAACCCCTCCGGGCCATAGAAGCTCTGCACATTACTGCTCAATCTTGTGCATTCCAGTGGCATCAGCTGATTTCCTTTTATGACCATCATAGGGAACATGGGAGATTCTCAAACTGATTTAAGAAAGACTTGTATTTCAGGCTGCAAGGCCTCTATCCTGAGCTGAGCTGAGAGGTTAATTTTAGCAAAACTTCAGGGAAATAAATATGTTATTTATTTGCTCTGGAGATTTTAACGTTGATATTGTTCCTCTTTTACCACGAGGGAGTTTGACTCATGGCCTAGGCGAGGGTATAATAGCTGGAAATTAGAGCCGGGGAAAAAAGGCAAGATTCTCTCCAATCTCCACTCCTACCCCTCAACCCCCAGGCCAAGACTCACTATTTGCCTAATTATCCTCTTAGGAGAGAGATGAGATCTGATGAAAATAAAACTTCAAGCAAATGCTCAGCCCAGCTTTTCGTCTTAATAATCGAGTTCATAACTGGCCACAGTGGTTTCCCCAAAGGTTCTTCCAAATTACATTTAATTTTAACAAGCAACTTCCAATTAGCCACTGAGCCAGGTTATATGATTTTAAGACAGCACAAATTTACCTGCTGAGGAATTTTTACATGCCTCGGCAGCTGGTTTGTCCATCCTCAGACACCTTCCGAATTATAATTCCGTTACCCTTGCCCAAAGATTGACATCCTGCGGACAGCCTGGGAGGTCTAGTTCATACTCTACCTCCTTCTCAACAGCTCAGTTTCTCTGAAGGTCAAATGCAGAAAATACTGCCAGCCTGTCTAGCATTATCGCCATGACTCATAATTAGCAATTCTTATTTTAAAGCACTTTTCAATTATGCAAATGATAGCTTATCTTAGAGAAGAAAATAAGTAAGCTTTCGTATGGGAAATATTTGATATAATGGTATGATATACATTAAACCACCTGCTTCACTTCCAAATGTCTCAAATCAGGAAATGAGAATTCAAAGTGACTGTTTTTTTAACCGAGACACACACAAAGACCTGACTATCTATTTCCCTGTGTAACAGAAAGCACTACCTCTTAATGCTTCAGAAGCAAACAAAAAAAACTTGCTTGTATTATATCACAGACATAGACACTCAGAGAACATGGGAAGCAGGAAAAATAAATCTTCCTCTTCTTTTCTCTTCCTCCCTCCCCACCCTGTCTACCCTGGGAGACTGATCACAGCTGAAAGGTACAAACTACTTCTACAAATTCAATAAGCTCAAGTAAAGACGTTGATGTTAATAATACTTTACATTTACATAGCATCTGAAGGTCTCCAAAATGCTTTCACATAGATTGTTTCATTTAGAGAGAAGCAGCACACAGACATTTTGTAGATTTGCAGCCATTAAAATTGCTAATTCTGATTAAACCTGTCTAATACTTTAGGTTCTGTTTCACTCGCGTATTTTATTCTACCTTCTGGTTCACAAATATATTTTATTATGCTGATGTAAAGTTTTGGTCATTTTTCAATTTCTAAAGCTCTTTCTCAGATGAAATCATAGAAGTGTGAGTTAGAAATAACTTTGGAGAAATTTTGTTTTAGACCTTTTATTTTGTAGATAAAACATAAGGTTCAGAGACAGTGTGAATCTCCCACGGCAATGCTCAGTTTTCTGCTCTGAACTCTAGAAAATTTGCTAATACAAACTGTTGTTCATTTATTTTTCCTTCTTGTGTTTTAGAAAAGACTTTTGAGAAAAAGATTTATTCAGTATTTCAAGTGAACACCCGCTTTTATCTCTTGTCTGATATGACTAGATATACTTTTTAATTAAATCAAAGCTCTTTAGACTTCTAATCAGGTGTTGATTTTACTCTTTCTCCTTAGATCCTTACAAAAGTCTTATAAAAGAGGCAAAGCAGGTATTATTAGCCTCACTTTGGAGTTAATAAGTCTGATGGTCAGAGAAGACATATGAACTGTATACAAGGTCACATAGCTAGTTAGTGAAATTTGTAAGAGTAGAAACCACCCTGTTTGATCGTTAGTCATCTTTCTCTTTCTTACTACATGTCACTGCTGGCTCAAGAATAAAGCTGAGAATTGTCCAATTTCCCCCAAGATAAATTTTTTTCTTTTTCCTAAATAGTTTGAGGAAAGGATATGGTAGTCATTCATATGCTACTGAATTGGATACAAGCTGAATTTTTTATAAAACATCTGACTTATAACATTATGAGTTTCCTTTTGATGTGTTATTTTTCTGTTTCTAGTATTTTCAAAATGAGGTTTACCTAACCTCATTTTATAAAGATTTTTATAAATATGAATATACTAAATTTTAATTTTACATTGAAATTAGACCTGGATCGTTGGGCTGAAAACGGCCCTACCTGGAAAGGGGGTGACTGACACTTCCTGTGTGTCGGCCACATGCCACCTATTACTTTTCCAGTGTAAATGCCCACCACAGACCTGGAGGGCCCCTAACATTAGCTCTCTCTTTTACAGATAAGGAAACCGAGGCTCAGAAAAATTAACTTGCCCAGAGTCACAGTTCTACATGATTCTGAAGTTCATGTTTTTTCTGTAATATTTCTCATCTTTCCTCATTGAATTACAAAGAAACAGTCTCAATACATATAGATCACTAATCATTTTGATCAACTCTGAGATTTTAAAAAAATACTTACTTTGAATGATTAGACCTGTAAAGAATATGTATTTACATTCCTAAAAATATATATATCCTGCAATACATAGCAAATATTACTAACTGGTCTCTCTCAGACTAACAGAATTGATTTGTCCTTTTTTTTACTTTCACTAGAGTATTCCTTCATTGCTTTTAGAGACAGAGGAAGAGGGAGAGGAAGGGAAAGAGATGGACTGGTTGCCTCCTGTACTCTCCCGGACTGGGATTAAAGCCGCGACCCTTTGGTTACGGAACAACACGCTCCAACCAATTGAGCCACACTAGCCAGGGCCATTCCAGTTTATGAGTTATAAAAAACATTCTTTTCCTCAATGGTTTATTTATTCCCATTAGCTTATACTTATGAAATAAAAATAATAAGTATTTCTATCATACTAGATAAGCTAAATTAATTGTAATTGACACCTGACAAAATATCACAAACTATTATTCATATGTTTGGAGTTTCACCAAGTCTGTTGGCTTTACCTTTTTTTTTAAAGTATATTTTATTGATTAGGCTATTACTATTCTCTTTTTACATTCTCTTATCACATTCTCTTTTTTTCTCCTTACCTTTAAATGTGCAAATCTTTTAAAGAAATCTACATTTTGTTTTGTGTTAAATTTACTGTCATAAATCGTAGTACTTTTCAAAAAAATCGTTGAAGATTATTACAAATAACTGAAGTCCTAGATTCTCAGGCACAATATATGTTATGAAATCTTGAAGTTCAATGTGGTTACTGTATCTTGAAGTTTACTAATGTTATTGCCAGTATGTGCTTTGTATAAAGAAGTGTATAGTATGAGTCATTTTCATTTAAAAACATTTATAAATATTTAAAAATATAAAGATAGCATATGTACAAAATTTCATTAAAATGCGCAATATAATAACTAAATATTAAGTGAACATTCATAGAATGATCAAATGACTTTGAAATAAACATTAACAACACTCTTTAAGTCCCACCCTCACATGCTCCTTGCCATTCTTTTGAGAATTTCTACCATTATTTACCATTATATTAGTTAATTCCACCCCCATCATTTTTTTAAAGATTTTTATTTATTTATTTTTAGAGAGAGGGGAAGGGAGGGAGAAAGAAAAGGAGAGAAATATCAGTGTGTGATTGTCTCTTATGCACCTCCTAATGAGGACCTGGCCTGCACTCCACGTATGTGCCCTGACTGGGAATCGAACCAGCAACCCTTTGGTTCGCAGGCCAGCGCTCAGTCAGCCAGGGCTCATCCCTGTTATTGTGTATTGCTCTAATTTGTTCATTATTATTGCTTCATAATTATTTATTTTGTATAATTTTACAAGCTTATTCATCCATGTACCACTGATGGAAATTTTTATTGTTTCCAGTTTATTGCTATTACAAGTCAATGCTTATAAACATTCTTGGACATATCTTCTGGCACACATATAAACATATTTGTCTGGAGTATATAACTAGGATTAGAATATCTGCATTGTGAAGCATGTACATGTTTAAATTTAATACATGATATTATCAAAATTTTTAAATACTTGTATCAATTTATATATCCACCAACAGTGAGTGAGAATTCTTGTTACACCATATCTTTAAAAATACTTGGTATTGTCAGAGTTTTTAATTCTCTCCAGCTTTGAGGTTATTTGTAGTAGTTGGTAGTTTCAACTTAATGTTCCCAGAAAGTTAATGAATTTTGACATTTGATCTCGTGCTTAGTAGTCATTTGCATTTTCCATTTTATGTTATGCATGCTCATAATTCTCCCTCCATTATCTTACTTAATTTTGTTTTTATTATTGATTCGTAGAAGTTCTCTATTCTGGATAGAAATCCTGTATCAGTTATATATGTTAAAAATGTTACCTCCCATGTTGTGGCTTTTCTTTTTATCCTCTTTTTTATGTCTATACAAGTTCTTAATTTCAGTGTAGTTCAACTCTTTTAATGAGACCAGCATAGCCTAAATACCAAAACATTACAAGAAATAAAATTATAAGCCCTGACTGAGTTGGTTGGAACAACATCCTGACATGCCAAGGTGGTGGATTCGATTCCTAATCAGGGCACATACTAGAATCAACCAATGAGTGTGTACATTAATGAAACAACCAGTTTCTCTCTCTCTCTCTCTTGCCTTTTCTCTCTCTCTCTCTCTAAAATCAATACATAAAAATTTTTAAAAAGAAATAAAACTATGAACCAATCTCTCTCAAGAATATAAGTGCAAAAATTCTAAACAAAATACTTATATATATATATATTAGTATTTTGTTATATATATATGATTTGATAAAGACAAAAGTGGAAATGCAGTACGAAGGAGGTATGATGGCCTTTAGTACTGGGTCAATCTGATATGCCCAGAGGGGAAAATTTTTTTTTCTGGTCACTATCTCACAATCATAACTGAATAGTACTAGAAGGCCTAAACATGTTAATAAGGCAAGAAAAATAATAAAACATACATACATACATATTGGACAGGAAAATATAAAACTGACTCTTTTAGCAAGTGCCATAATGATCTATGTTTCTAAAATCCTAAGTAATCTCCAAAATAGTTAATATAACTAATAAGGAAGTTCATTAAGGTTACAGGATATGTTCAATATGCAAAACTCACCCTCACTCACTTTTGTTTTTCAAACAGAAAAATGGAGCTTGTAGTTGCATTAGATCCTGAAGATGGTCAGAATACTTCTGCTTCCAGAGATTTAACTAGTGTGTCTTACTTTTCCTAAAACTTATCATCTGCATTGAAGAAGCACTAGGTTTGCATGAAATTTGGTCTTATTTTTTGCCTTACATTGCTCTACCTAATTGCTCCCTCGTGTGTTTCGTTTCAACCATTAAGCTCAGTAATTTACTTTGGCAAATTGTGTATGGAGAATTATCAATTTATTTCCCCAAGTTTCCACATTTACTCTGGTTTATTTTCTTGTCATCGTACATGAGTGTGTGTGTGTCTCTCTGTATATGACATACATGTAGGTATGTATACACAACAATTTAACTTGTACACACAGGTACATTACTACGTATCAGTATTTCTCAAATGGGCTTTCATGACTTCTCAGAGAACATCTGGAATCACTTTCCTGTAACATTGTTTCTAAAAATGTTGTGATACGTACTTTTAAGTAGAGAGCCCATATTTCTCCTTTAATTAAAAAGAATATTCTCAAAACATTATAATAATCCAATAATGTCTTTGGATATTTCAGTAGGCATAAACCATTGCTGACAATCTGTCCTTCTTTTATTGCTGATGATATAACATGGGGTCATTTGGTAATTATTTTTATGAGAATGGGATCCAAGCATGCTTTTTACTTGTAATAGGTATGATATCTGTTATATGATTTTTGGCATTGATAAGGGGAAAGGAAATAAAATGCGATTGAACTATTAACCTGTCAAAATTTGTTGTTTTTGCTTTTTGTGTCTTGCCTGTGTCATTCTTGGTTTATGAATCCATGCAGTGGTGAAACATTTGCTGTACCTGGTGTGGCTGGACCAACAAAGCTCAGCCCAGAGAATTCTATGCTGGCAGTTATGGCTGCGGCGTGGAGAGCTGTCTTTAGAGAGAAGGGGTCCTTTGGCTCACGGAGCCCAGGCCACATGAAATAACATCTCTCCAGGGTGTAAGCCTGAAATTCACAATCTGTGTGAAACCTCTAATGAACAGACCATTCAATAAAGGTTAGTAACAATTAAGAGCAATTGCAGTTTGTTCTCCCCAAATAATAGTTATTGAACTTGGATATCTTTTTCAATTAACCTTATTTCAAATATGAGATCATTCCAAATTACTTTTTATTACTTCATCAATCATTTAGTTACTTTCATACTTCTGACAGTCATCTTTAAGAGCAGAGTGTTTTTTAATTAGTTATTTAAAATGGGAAAAATTTTTATTAATAAAAAAATCTTTAGATTTGAATTGTTTCTTCTCATTCTCTTTCAGCAAAGAGAAATTAATAAATTAACCTCAGTGGAGTGGGCTGAATGTTGTGGTTATTGATGTAAACCACCAACCTGGGTTGTCCCCATTTAATAGAAGAGTGTAAATAAGTACAATTTTCAGCAAATTCTTGTGCTTTTACATACAGTATTATAGACACTAATTTTTAGTTATGCTTAACACATAGACTAAGCATGGATATCAATATTTATATAATTGCCTTTTCAAACAATAAAAAGGTGACGACTTTTTCTGAAACCCTCTAGTCTGGATTCAAACCGGCCATACGGACACAAGGCCCTCTCCCCTGGCGAAGCACCCCGAGGGCCTGATGAGCTCCTGAATGAATAAAAGGGCTGGAACAGAGGGACAGCTTCTTCCTTTTAACTCACCTTTGGTTTTCCTCCTTCTCTTTGTCCACGTTCTTATGCTGGGCAGTCTCTTCTCAAATTCTCTTTGGCATCTGTATTTTATAGTGTTGCTGCTGGCGAATCTGAGAAGTTGAAGTTAGGAAGCCGCTTCTGGCACCATGCCTGTTCCCAAAGTTGAACAAAATATGGCCATTGTAGGATTCCATCTGAATTGTTACATGGATCATATATGAGCCAAATTTACCAGGGTTTTTTTTTTAAATGTTTTGAACTTTCTATCTTTGTAAAAGAAATTGTACATATCTCAAAATCAAGGATATTCTCTGATATGAGATTCTCTACTTTTGTTTTATCATTCAGATGATTAATCAAAAGGGAATTGTTTGTCTACAGATGAGGCAGGAATTAGTTTCCTTTGGTTTCCTTCCATATGAATAACCAGTTGCCCAGTACCATTTATTGACCACTTTCACTGATCTTCAGTCATATGTCATGCTCGTCTACAAATAATAGACTCTCTATGCTGTTATACTGGGTTATTTGCCTATCCATATGACACTGCTTTAATCATTACAGTTTCATAATAAATCTTGCTACCTGCAGAGTAATTAGCCCCATCTTCTTCTCTTTCAAGGTCATTTTAGTTAATATACATTCATTTATATGAATTTTTGAATCATATCATTTTTACAAAAGAATATAAGAGGCATTTATTAAAATTGCATGACACTTATAGATCTGTTTGGAAATAAAATAAAATCTTGATTTTATTAAGTCTCCCACCCAATTTACATGGGGAATCTCTCTATTTATTTAAGCCTTTTTAAATGTTTTTAAATCAAGTTTAAAAGTTTTCCTCGGGAAGATTTAGTTTATGTTAAATTTATTTGTAGCTATTTTATATTTTTGTGGCTGATACAGTTTTTAAATTTCAATATTTAATTCTTCTGTTGGCTAATATATAGAAAACAATAATTTTCTAGATTTATTTTTCATTTCAAAAACTTGGTAAACTATCCTGTTAATTCTAATAGTTAATTGTATAGCTCTTCCATATAAACAACCTTATCAAATGTCATACATGGGTGCTGCTGATTCTTGGGCATTGAGACTGGGACTCAGTTACACCATGAGCTTTCCTGGTTCTCCAGCTTGCAGACAACAGGTTGTGGGGCTTCTCACCTTCTATGACCATGTGACCCAATTCCTATAAATCTCCTCTAATGCAGATCTAGATTAGCCACACACATACACATACACATGCATACATAATTGCTTCTGTTTCTCTGGAGAATCCTGACTAAAACAAAAGCAAATTCTTCTCCAGAGCTTCCAGATAACCACCTACTATCCCAGCCCAACCTGCACCTCGATTCCAGTCTGGGGAGATCCTGAGTAGAGAAACCAGACCAGTCTCCCCAGACTTCTGACGTGCAGAACTGTGAGATAATACACGAGTGTTGTTTTGAGCAGCCAGGGTGAAGTAATTTGTTACACAGCAATGGAAAACTAACACATTCACTTATTCTTTTTTCTAATTTTTGTTTAAGCGTCATCTTGGTCAGATACTATGACTGTTATAAACTTTTAGACATTGGTCAAGACATGTTTTATGGCCCAGCGTGTGGCCAATGTCTGTAAATGCATGGTGTGTTCTTGATAAAATAGGCACTCTGCAGATAATATATACAGTCACACACACACGCATTCAGTAGATAAAACTTATTTGTGTTGTTTATATCTTCTTTTCTATACTCGTTAGGTCTATTTGTTTCTGCCTGCTTAACATATCAATTTCCTAAAATCTCCCGTTATGCTGATAAACTTTTCCTCTGTTAAAACAATCATTATCAACTGTGGTCCATGGATTAGCTTTAGTGTGACGGGGAACCAAATGAAATTGGATGTATTGTATTTATATGTATTCACATATCTTTTTGCAGGAGATGATTATATAGTCTTCACCAACCCTAGCCAGAGAAAAGGGCCGGACCCAGAATTAAAGATAGGTGGCTCTTCTAGTATTGAAATAAACAAATGAAAAAAAATCAATCAATAAATATGCCAATAGCATTTTATTCAGTTTAGAAATTTGAGTGAATTAACCATAAACTATGCATAATATTAAGCATGACTGAAGGATGCATGCATAGAAAAGGAAAGCATTGAAATTTTAAAATTATTTCATCTGAAAGTGAAATATGCCTTAGAATTAACCATCCTCAAACTTTAGCGCATATAAGTGAGTGTACACCCCTTAATATTCTCCTGATTTAATAAGTCTGGAGTAAAGTCAAAAAATATGAATGTTTAATAAGCACCCCAAATGTTTTTGAGATAGCCGACTCATAAACAATAGTTTGAAATCTTTCAATGCTCTTGATACTCTTTCTATCAAGAGTATGGTAGCCAACTTAGCTGTCCTAGAGCAGAAAGATGTATTTACTTTTCCCTTCTATCTGTTTGATTTGAGTATGTTTCTGGACCAGGTAATATTTCAACACTTCCTCAGTTTCTCCCAGAGCACCTGTCCCACAGAGATGGTCTGTTCATTTGCTAGTAGAGTGAGCGCTCCCAAAGGATGATGTACCTACAAAAGAAGGGCTGAAAGGTAAGGAACTTAGCAATGACAGGGAAGAAGTGGGGGGGGGTTGTACAGAAAGAAGTCTTGGCACACAAATGCTTCTGAAGGTCCCTTTAGAAGGCAAGGGGAACGTGAAGGGCCCCCCTTTCTAATGAGAAGCCTGTGCCATACTTTGCCGACTGCACTGACTCCCCATCAACTATCAACTAGCTCCCTAAATCAAAATGTCAGTGGAAAAAGGCCTAAACTTTCAAATAAAATATTTATTAACTGCATTTCTAAATTAGTTTATTTTGTAAATGATATCACTCTGTGTACATCAAAGACTTAAAGGATTGCTACCAGATTAGTTATTTGTATATTGGAAAATATCAATATTGTGGATAATTAAGGACTTACAGTGCTTTGACCATCCACAGGATCTCAAAGAATGTCATTATTAACCAGGATGCTTCACTGTGGAAAGGCTTGGGGCTTGGAAGTTATGAGACTTGGATTTAAGTCCTCGCTCTACTGGCTTGTTGGTGTATGTTCCTGAATGGATTCCTAACCCGTTTTGAACTTCAATCTCTTTCTCTATATAACATGTATAATTCTACATGCCCTGAAAGATAAACGTAAATATTAATAATCTAGATTTGCCTAGTACACAAAGGACATTTTAATACTTATTTTTGTGGAACACATATAATTCCATACCATGTTTACATGCAGTCATTATGTACTTTCCATCCCACCCTGTGAGGTAGTTTTTTGCATTATGCTCATTAAGAAACTGATGTCCAGGCAGATTGAAGCGGTTCCCATTCGCAAGTGACCAGAAGGCAATAAGGTTGGTAAGGACATTTTGACTTCATGTCCATATTTCTTCTCGTTGACCAGATTAATTTTTTGAAATAGATAACTAATTATTAATCCATTACTTTTCACCAAATACAGCTAATATTTAGAGTCTGTCATATGTATGTAGTGTACATCTAGACAATGTCATGGGTGAAATGTGATGCTATCTAATAATTTTTCTGATACATAAGTAGATATTGCTTCTGTTCATTATGTTTCTAGTGTAAAACATAGTAGTTTATTATCCAAAGTATAATTTTATAACAATAACATTATATGATTGATATACTCACCGTGTTCCATGTGTTTGTACTTATATTCATCTCTGAGTAATAATGAAGTAAAATTTGCTCTTTCTACCTTGGCATTTTAATTAACCTGGGTCTCATTTGTTTGGATACATATTTATCACCATCTTTACATTGGTTTTAGCTGTACTATTTCTCAGTGACAGCTCAAAGCAAAAATGCCTCTCAGAAATTACTATGCACTTATACAGACTAAGAGCTTGTAGTATATATTCTTGAGATCTGCAGGGTTAATTTGGATAGAAAGTTGTTAGTAGTGTCAAATGCCACATGACTGTTATTGAATGAATGTGCTTATGTTAAGACTGTGACCAATTACATACACTGAAATAGCAAGCTGAAAGGAAAAAATTAAGTCAATCAAAGGATTTGAGTTCATTCTCCACTTAATTGATTGGTTGTTGTGGTGTCATATAAACACAGTCGTAGTTTATTCCTTTGTGCTGATGGAGTTGACGTGAGTAAAACTTAATTTAAAAACTTAAGAAAGACTAGACGTTTCTTTGACAGTTATTGGAAGTTTTTTTAACTTCCCTACTCTTTCTGGGTTATTGCATCAGTGACTCTGGTTTTGACTCAATGACACTTGGAAGAAACTTAAGAAGAAATTCTGGAGACTGTCATTTCTTCTTCATTAGAGCTAATCTTTTTCGGACTGTTGGCAATATCGTTTGGCTTGAGACTGTGGTGAGGCTTAAGACGGATATCATTGATTTTCAGACTGCCGAACACTATTGCTTTGATGTAGTTTGGGAAAGTATTCAAGTTCTGTCAGGGTTAGAGTTGTACCTCTTGAACATAAATATTTTTCTGATTTTTTAAATGATAAGAAACATTAAAAGGTTCATGGGGAATTGAGTTTTGAGTCAAAAACTCTGACTGAAAATCTTTTGCTATTGTAAAACAGGAAAAATTTCCTCTGTCATTTAAAAATATTTTTTCTTGTGTGCACTATAGCTTGCTTTATTGCTAAGAATTTTTCAAAGTTTGGTCTTTAAAAATGTTGACAATAAATACATCCCACACACTGGCCCAAATACCATTTTGGATGCAGTAGCTTTTCTTTCTTGACTGAAGAAATAAGATAACATAGAAAGATATCTGACAATTATTCATTGCTTTAGGAGGTCCCAGGTGGATTTATGGGTTCACGAGAACGACACAGTGCGGTAAGTTTCTGAAAGGCGCCTTTGAGGAACAGCAGTGGTTGGTGAGCTCTTAGGACGTTGACTGAACGTACTTTTGACCTCTGTCCTGGTTCATGCTCAGGCTGGGTCTTCTATGTAGCACCAGACCAACTCATGTTGTGTGACAGCTTCACAAATACACAATGAAAATAAAATGTCTTCATTAGCTTCAAATTGATGAATCCTTTTAGTTTCTATTAGTTCTAGAATTTTTAAACTGAAAGGATCATGGAAAGCTGATTTGTTCATAAATGTTAAAGAAACACACATGGCAGTTGTGACTTGCTTAATGCCACGCTCCTGGAGGCAGAGCCAGGCTGGAAACCCGGATCCACACAAGTGCTCTTTATTCCAGGCATCAGTGCTTCCCCTTATCCGACAGTGAGGTCTCTTCCCACGGTTACCCCTTTCCTTTCCTGATGATGGTTCGAGATGTCAGAAGTAGGGTGTTCAGTGATCAATCCTGAATCATCTGAATGCTTTTAAAAAAATTAGAAACCTCAAAAATTAAAGACCCAAACCAGATGACCTTGAGTACCTTGACTCTTGAAACACTCTATGACTTTGGCTGGAAACTAGTTTATAATGATAGAAGTAATGTGTTCTTTAAAAGGCACATTATTTAGAAAACTTCTCTGTCCAGGAATTTTTCATGGTTAGGTATTCAAGCTACAAAGTTCTTGCTGGAGAGTTTAATAATGTAATATCTTTATCAAAACAAAGTCAGAAACTATCAACAACCTCTCAGCTTTTTGATATTCTAACAGGTTAAATGAAGGTTCTTTTTAAGAACTGCTGCATTCGTCCTGGCTGGGGTGGCTCAGGGGACTTGAGTGCAGGCCTGCAAACGAAAGGGTCACTGGTTTGATTCCCAGTCAGGGCACATGCCTGGGTTGCAGGCCAGGTTTCCAGTAAGGGGCATGCTAGAAGCAACCACACATTGATGTTTGTTTCTCTCCCTCTCTTTCTCCCTCCCTTCTCCCTCTCTAAACATAAATAAATAAAATATTTAAAATAAAAATAAAAACTCTTCATTAAATTTGAAATATTTAAAAAATTGCTAAATTGTTCAGGCATATAGTCAATAACAAGACAAGTATAGGGAAGTAGCCTTGCTTACAAAAGACTCTTAGATATTTCTTGGTTTAAGAAAATAAGGTTGAGCAACCAAGTCCAGCTTGCCATGTTCTCTATTTAAAAGGCTGCCATGGAACAGAAAACTGACTTGGCAAACTGAACAGGACAGCCCTGTGGGTTCAGTCATTGTCTTTGTATACAGATATTAGCAAAAATAAAATAGCCTATCAAAAAAAATCTCAGAAACTGAAATAGAGATGAATCTAGATCATTGTTTCCTTAAATAGGATACACATCCAGATTACACGTATCATAACTTGTGGAAGAACTGACAGAAAGACACATTAGATTTAGTTGAACACATTTTTTAAGGTTGCCACATGAACAACAAGAAGCAATATTTATAGCTTTCCTACTAGTCGTGGAGACTTACAAGTTGACTGCAATTAAGCATCGCCTCCACATCTAAAATTCATTTTTTTAACTCTAAGACCTCATAAATGCATATATATATATATATATATATATATATAGTTTTAATTTGAATTCCAAATAGGTTCTTGGATGAAAAAATGTCATACATTTTTGTGTGAGTGTATAAGTAACATTTAACTAGAGACAGAATGTAGAACTTCTTATAAGTGGAATAAGCGATATCTGGGTGTAGTTTTCCTTGTAGAGCTATAGATAACTACATCTGCTTCCCTAACGGGTTACTAAGCATATTGGGTTACCGATATAAAGCATTTACCCAAAAGGCCAAGGTATATGGAAACTCTTAGATCAGTGTTGAAATAAGCATAACATTTCAGCACTTTGAAAGTGTTGTGATTGATCCCATTGAGTTCAACGGGCTGTGAGGAAGAGTCACATTCGAAATGATTAATGAAGGACAGGCTAGAACTCAGAAAACCTCAAAAAGGAAAGAAACTGCTTAATCCTCCAAGACAACCATCTTCTCTGCTGCTCCTATACAAGTGAACAAAGTGAATCAAATCTCCTCAGTTTCCTGAGCTCCAGACCGAATGAGTGGCACAGCCTTCTGTCCAGCTGTGCCGCCGTGTACTTCTTTTACGATTACCGACTTAAGGTGACACAAATATCCAGAGAAGAGCTGGGGAGCAGGGCACATATTTCGAACTTGTAGGATCCAGCCCTGACGTATTCCACAGGGACACTGTCATGAGGTTTATCAAAGGGGAAAGGGCAGCTTTCAGTGTCGACAGAATGCCCTGTTTGCAGGTCAATTGCTGAACCACTGATTGAATGACTGAATGTCAAATCAAGTTTTGTTGCTGTAACAACCAAACCAGCTGGCCCATTAAGGGTTGGTCCTGGTCAGTAATCTAATCCGCTGTTCAGAGTATGACTGTTTGGTCTGTCCCCAAAACTAATTTCACCAGGACACTATTGAATTGGTCCCATCAGGTCTCAGAACATTGAGAAAGGACCTATGGAGGTCCTCAGTTTCTTTCCTGACAATGAAATGGCACAAAAGCAAAACAGTGTATAGACTCGTTTATAGACTTCATCTCTTACTGTGGCATTGGGAGTTCAGGGGGCATTTCAAAAGTAGAATGAATAATTCTTGTTATATTTAAAACATGTAGGAAAAAGACAACAAAGGGACTTTATGTGCTCCAACCACAGTTCAAAGGGTTACATTTTGTTGGCAAATGTCAGAGCTTCAAGTGGAAAAATAAAATGCAAACACATAGGTGAGAATGCTCAAACCTGCTAGTAATCAGACAACTGCAAATTAAAATGATAATGGAATCGTGTGAGATGGGGCCAGGAGAGTGCTGTTTTGAAAACCAATCTGACTAGAAAGAATAAGAATGAGAAAATACTACCCCACCTTTAAAATTTTTATCCTAAGGAAACAGTTTGCAGGAAGAAAAATGTTATATTTGCAAAGAAGTTTATGGAAGCGGGGTTGGTTCATGCTTGTAAAAATATGAGAGGATCTGACATGTTAAACTTCAGAGGAATGAACAAATAAGATCAGAGTGTTTGATATAATATTACTAAGTAACCATGAAAAGTCATGAATATGGAGACAACGGAGCAATGCAGAAAATGTTCTTGTTAAGTGAAAAAGGCATACAAAAGCTCTACACTTCATATTCTCTATGATTACAGTACGCGGTATATGTTTATGTATGGACAAGAAATGAAATGGTACAGAAAAATAAAAGCAGTTGTGTTTGAGTGGAGAAAATTTGAGGTAATATAGATTAAGGGTCATAAAATGTATATGAGCAAATATAACTCTTGAAATCACTAGGTAAGATATTGTAATGTAGTTAAAATACTAAATATATCAAAAATGCTCTATTGTAAACTTTGGAGCATTTTCAATTTGAGACTGAAGGAATAGTGAGAAACATAAACCTATAAAATATTCCTTAGAGTTGCGCTTTCACTTTCTCAAAACAAGCCCCTTCAATCAAATTTCTATACTTTATTTTCAGTATGAATGCAATACATTATTTACAAATGATATACACAAAAAAATTTTCAAAATCAATAATTCACCCCCACATTGTTGGGACTTTTTCCCAACTTTCCTTTTATTTTATGAAAATGAGATCCTACCATGAATACTAGTGACTTTATATAAGATAGCCTGCATTTTTCAAGCAAACTTCTATTTTTAGACAGTTTCTTTCCTGTTCTCCATGACCTGCTCTCAGCCGGTTGTAGCTACCATTTGTTAGTTCAGGCGATGTGCCAGGTACTACACACGAGCTCGTCTACACCACAGTGTCTGTTACCAGCTGGACTGCAGTCACAGCAGGGCAGCCGTGGGGATGGAGAAGGGGGCCAAGGTTCAGCCTTCCCCCTCCCAACCCCACCTCTTGCTTTGTAAATGCGTCTTCACTGGCTGGGATCAGCCCCGTGGGCAGTGTCACCAGATAGATGCCCTGGCCCATGCACCTCCTTCTCTTTGTTCCCTGGCTTTGGCACTTTCTCCTACTCTCAGCCAGATGCCCTGCAATGCCCCAAGATTCACAACTTGAGTATATCTCTTGGGTGGGCCTCTGTTGCAGCAGTGACTGACTACAGATCACTCCTGCTGGCCTGACTGGTGTTTCATAGAATTGGAAGAAATTCTAATGGTGACACTGGGATGTTAGCTCGTGGTCCTCCTGAAAACCACTCTGATCCTACGGTTTATTATTATTGGTATTTTTACCACTGCGGGACCAATCTTAATACCTTAAATTAATTGTAGAGAATTCCATTACCATAGAATCTTAGATATTAAATGAATATTTATCAAACAAGAGTAGAACTCCCCCTGGCTTTCTTTGTATATCCCAACAGCCAGCTGGAGTGCCTTGACCATGCCTTGACTTAGGCTTCTCCAAAAGGGACAGCTTCTTCCGTTACCTCCGCCCTGCTGTACTCAAGAAAATACCAGTCACTTGCCTCAGTCTCATTCACACAGGCCTCGGTTAGAATCCTAATTCTTTCTCATACCAGTCACACCAGCCCCTTAAGAACTCTCCTTCTCCTTGTCCATGAAATGAATGCGAGGTCTGTCTAGAAGGAATCCAGCCATGTAATATGAAAAATAGAGACCTTTACTGAAGAAGACACAAGACACAAGAAACATTGTACATAGGATAATGATACCTCATTCCTCCAAAGTAGGCACCTTGGGACCTCACACCATTCTCCCAATCTCCATCAGGTGCCCTGTTGTATTTTCCCGAATCTCACTGATGGTCTGAAATCTCCTGCACTTTCAAAGTTGATTTAAGTTTTGGGAAAACCCAGAGGTTGCAGGGCACCAAGTCTGGCCTACAGGGGGGCTAAGTCACCTGGGTGATTTGATGTTTCACGAAAAACCTCTGCATGAGACGTGATGAATGAGCGAGTGCATCATGGTGATGAAGCTGCCAATCACCAGTTGTCCTTAGCTGTGGCCTTCCAAATAATCCAAATAGTTTCCACAGAAGAATGCTCGGGCTTAATGCAAAATTTGACACAGGTTCATTGCTCTACTCACTCAGTCATTTTGACTGTGACAGCCACATAGTACACATGCTTACTCAATGGCATCTACCATCTCCACTGACTAGTACAGTGAAGCCGTCATTGTTCACACATGTGCATTCTAGTCCACTCTCCTTGGTTTGCAGGTTACGTGAATGTCATACAAACCGTTCTCATTATATTAACGATAGCTGGACTTTTCCCAGACAGACCTCATATCTAATGTCTAATTGTCTAATCAATGTCTAATTTATAGAGTTTACAAACATCAGGTGTTTACCGTATTGTCTGGCACACATAAGGTTTATTGGAATGATAGATATACAGGAAGCTTAATTTACTTTTCC
>PVKM010012648.1:0-31386 GCA_004027735.1 Carollia perspicillata | reverse complement strand
CATCTCATTTGGGAATCTCCATGTTTTCTGGACTTGTATGACTATTTGCCAAATTAGGGAAGTTTTCTTTCATTATTTTTTCAAATAAGTTTTCAATTTCTTGCTCTTCCTCTTCTGGCATCCCTATGATTTGGATGTTGGCACTTTTGGAGATGTCTCAGAGTCTTCTTATTCTCTCCTCATTTTTTAAAATTCTTCTGTCTTCATTCTGTACTGGTTGACTGTTTATTTCTTCCCTATGTTCCAAATCATTGATTTGAACCCTGCTTCCTTCCTTTCACTGTTGGTTCCCTGTGGATTTTTCTTTATTTCACTTAGTGGAGACTTTGTTTCTTCCTTATGCATTTGGCACACTCAACTAGATATCTGAGCATCCTTATCACCAATATTTTGAACTCTGCATCTGATAAGTTGGCTCCCTCCATTTCACTTAGTTCTTTCTCTGGAGTTTTGTCTGTTCTTTCATTTGAGCCATATTTCTTTGTCTCCTCAATTTGGCAGCCTCTCTGTGTTTGCTTTTGTGTATTAGGTAAAACTGCTTTGACTACCTGTCTTGGCATACCTGTTATGTTGTAAGGGGAAGAGATTTAAGCCATCTCCAGGGTGGGTCAATCCACTTTGTCACTTTGTGACACCCTATGTTGGGGAGGGGTTGGAGAGGAAACAATGCCACTTGCTGGGCACTCCTCTCATTTCCAGTCACTTCACCCATTTCTCATGTGTGACTGCTGTGCCCGTAGCTGTTGCCCTGGTGTTAGTTCCTGGAGTGGGTAGGTTTGAATACATTCTAAGATTGTGTGGGATCTTTGAACAGACTCTCCTAGGGGACTGGACGTTTCTTCCACCACCCCAACCCCCATTGGTTTTTACAGCTGAAAGCTATAAGACTTTATTTTCCCAGCACTGGGTCCCTGGGCTTCATGATCTGGCCTGGGGCTGGGATGACTCGCTCCCCAGGTGTCCCTCCTGGTTTTTATCTGCCACATATGAATGTAGAACCACCCATACTGCCAGCCACCACTGCTGTTGCTGCCTCACCACTGCCACCTCGCCACTGCCACCTTGCCACCACCCTGCCACCTTGCTACCACCCCACTGTGTACTCTCTTCCCCAGCTCCTACCCATCTGGATGAATATTTTTTCTTTAAATCCATGGTCATCAGACTTCCATACGGTTTGATTTTCTGGAGTTCAGGTTGTTTTCTGTTTTGAGGTTAGTTGTGATCCTTCTTATGGTTGTGTGAGGAGGTGAAGTGTGTCTACCTACCTCAGTAAAAGCTGTTAGGTGAGCTCTATGAGATTGTGAAGAACAAAATCCTGGAGAGATGAGGAAAGGCATGCAGCCCACATTCCTGATTGAGTGAGAGCAGCTCATACAGTCTCTGAAGTGAGGAAGAACTATACCTTCAAGGAATTTTAAGTAGTTGAGCTTGGCTAGAGCTTCGGACTTTGATTGGGAAATGAGGGAAGATTGTAGGGTTATACCACAGAGTGCCTGGAAATATTACAGACACTTTTGTATTCCTACTAATACAGGTCTTCTGGGGGTCCATGAACTCGAGCATTCACAACCCACTGTGGGTTTTTGACTTTGAGGAAGACAAAATTTAAACTTGAGCCAGCATAGAGTTTAAAGTGAAAGTGAGTTTATTAGTGAAGCAGTAGGACAGAGAGCGGCTACTCCACAGGCAGAGCAGCTCCTCCCTACTGGGATTTACTTCTTTTTATTGAGGCTCATTTAATCGAGAAGTAGGGCATTCAATAAGAGGAAGGAATATTCAGGATGTTGTCAGGAAAGGTGTGGAGACTCTTTGGAAGAGCTCCAAGCCATTTTGTATACTTACATGGACTTTCCTGTTCTGATCATGGTGGTGCAGGGTATGTTGTTTAGTATACTAAGGTATTACAATGAGCATATAATGAGGCTAGGGCTTACCACAAGGTGAAGTTAGTAGCCATGTTGTACTGAGCTGATCTTTGCTGGTTCTAAGCCATAAATCTATTGGTAGTTGGTCTCACTATCTCCTTGACTGTCCCTATAGCTTTTTTTGGTTATAGCCCTTTTGCCACATACTCTATTTCACTACAGAGCATCATTTAATTATTTTAAGCACTGAAGTAACACAATCAGATTTGCATTTGAAGACCCTCCCTGTATGTATGTGTAGGCTGGATTAGAAGGACATGCCTGAGAGACTAATTATGAGAAATCTAGATAAGAGATGATCCATGCCTGACCTGAGTCTGAGGGAGGGCAAAAGGCAGGAGTGATTTGGGACTGTTTAAATGGTAGAGTTGACAGCCCTTAGTTACTGGTTAGGAAGGAAGGGGCATTCTACAAATGATGAATGTTTTTGGAATCCACAAATACATTCTCAGCCTTAACCAAGTCTTTAAAAGGCTGTCACTCAAACTTCTAGAAGAAGGAAGGATGAATCTTCTATAAAAACAAAACAAAACAAAACAAAAAACCCTAGGCCACAAAGTGCTATGCCCCCTTTTTGAAAAAGACAGAAACAAGGGATGAGTACTCCAAATTGGAATCTAGTCACCAGGGGAAGTCTCCCCACTCATGACAGAGCTGACATTCTGGGGTACATACTGATCTGACATACTGCCCCTCATCCCTCTGGGCTGATGACTGCCATGCTTTATGAGTTGTCAAATATGAGCACCACACCTATTTTTTCTGAGGGGACAGACCAACTCACTTATATTATTGGTATAAGGAGTGCTATACAAAGATACCTATATTCTGAGTCTTTAGTTGCTCAATGATAGACATATTTTTGAATATCTCTAAATCCTTGGGAGGAAAGGAAGAGTAGGCACCAGAATCTAAGGACACGGCTTCTGGATAGTATTCAATGCCAAGGGGAAAAGAGGAAAGTTAAGAAATATCTTTGGCAGCGTCTTAGTGCTCATTTGATTATGGAAAGAGAAGGCAGGTCTATCTCTGCTGGGAGCAGCCTGGATCTTGCACTGCATATCTCAATTGCTCTGAGACCTCTGTGTAGCTTAGTCATCCTGGATCTATGTAAATTGTTCCCATTCTTGAACCTGTGGTAGTGTCTATAGTATTTCAGCCTCCCCACGGGAAGTGGCAGGAGGGATTATGAACATATTTGTCCTATTGACAACCAATTTAGTAAAACTCATTAGAAAAAGTAATTTGGTATACAGCCACAGGAAAGTTTTGGGACCTTCCTTGTGATTGAAGCTAAGTCAAAACTGAACCTCTTGAAAGACACTTAGTTTGTTGTTTATGATATTTAAAAAAGGAAAAAAGGCTACCCAGCCCTCACCTGTTGGAAAGTAGGCTTAAAGGAAGTTATGTTATCATCAGGCATGTCCTTTGGCCAGATGGAAGAGCAAATTTCTGAAGAGTTGACTAAAAAAGAAGTTAAGCCCATTGAAAACTTGTCCCTGAAAGCCTTGATTTATCATCCCATTTGGTCTATATAGCCTAATATGGATTTTTAGAGGGCTTGAAAATATGAAGAAGGCTTGTTAATCAACTTTCCCAAGCAGCTGAGTGAAAAGGTTTACAAGGCTGGGAAGATGGAAGTATTAATCAATAGCTTTCAAAGTAGCAAGGCTCCCAGTGATGATCAGCAAAGACATCTGTCAGCAATGGTGAACTGCTTGACGGGAGCTGAAAACAACATAAATCCCAAATTCAATCATTCCAGAGATCTATGTGCTGGAAATCCCTCATGGTCCATGTACTCCACAATTTACATGGACTATAAAATGACAGAATTCAACTTCTATGAATTTTTAAAATTTACTATATTTCCATGTCTTTCTCTTGCCCTGTTCTCTATTTCTTGGTCTCTGTTTTTGGAAGTGTGAATGTATTTAGCACATATACACAGTCATGGATTTTTCAGATGAGGCCAGTTGTGAACTGGTGAAAGACTGACCTTCATGGAAGGCTGAATATCTTCGCAGTTGCATTTGGTAAAACCTGGAACTGGAGCAGAGTGAAGGCAAAGGACTACCTTGGGGTCAGGGATAGCTCAACACTGCACCCATCTTCATGTATCTTGTAAGCATGTCTAGGGCCACATGGACTCCAAGAACACAGTTTCTCCCCCCAAAATGAAGGATGAATAGGTTAAAGTGAGACAGAGTGGGTTATCCCCCACTGGTCCCTCAGTTCCACATCAGAACCTTAGTGTATGACTAATTCCCTAGACAGGAAAATTCATATTCTCTGATGCAAATGTAGGGCGCTCTCCTGACCCGGGAGGTTCCATTTCTCCCGAGCCTTTGCTGTTTCAAGAGGTCTCTTCTTGTTTCTTAGATAAACAATCTGTAGTCATTAGGAATGTAGTTTTTCCTTGAAGTAATAGAATAAGGGGTTATTAAGTATAGATGAAAAACATATTTCAAAGATGGTGTAGGCTAAAATAGGTTCTGTTTATTGGTCAGGGAACATATTCATCAGAAATAACACTTTTTCTGTGAGGAATTGCTTTCTGGTTTGTAAACAACTGAGGCATAAACATAATTGGGAACCCAACTCATCTGACAGTCCTTACTGGCATATAGTGGAAATGTATAACATGATGATATTAAGCATTCTGTGGCAGAGACTGTTCATTACTTCCGATTCCATAGTAATCCAAACTTAACTAAGTACATAAACTCTCAAAGTAAAGATTTCCCTTCTGAGCCTTCCTTGTAGCTAGGTGTGCCTGATGACTAATAGGCTAATAAGATGCTGGCATAAGCGTTTCTATATGGTGTGTTCGTATGCTTAATTATGGGAGATTTGGGTGTGGGCCCTTCCCTTCCTTCCTCTTGCTGCTTGGAGTGCACATGCTGCCATGCTGGTTCATGGAGTCAAGGCCGCCCTCAGCAGTGCACCCAGATAGAGGAAGCCTGGGCTCTTGGTACCATGGAGCATCAAATCTTGATCTTCCATCATGGATGTTTATGTAAGATAAATAAACTGCAATCCTGTTTAAACCATTGTATTGAGAGTTTTCTGTCACAGCTGAACCTAATTCTGACAAATAAACATTTATTACCATAACTCTTAATAGTAATACACTTGATTCTGACCCTTTGGTATTTTTCAGACCATAAGATGTACCTAGGTTTTAGAAGAGGAAAATAGGGAAAAAATTTGAAGCAAAAAATGTGGTAAAGTATTTAATAACATAAATAACATAATATTTCGTCAATGTAAATGTAAACAGAACTCAACAGCAGCATTAACAACCATTATTCCTCCCCAATTTTGGGGGGTCAGGGAATGCATCTTATGGTCCAAAAAATAAGGTAGCTCAACACCTAGATTAAGTTGCTTCTGTAAATGAGCCTTGCAAACATTAATATTCTCTAGTCAGTATAAAGCACAGGTGGCAAACACAAGGCCCACAGGCTGAATCTGGCCCTGCACCTTGTTTTATCCTGCCCAGCACCTTGGTTCTACCTGGTGGCAGTGCCGAGCTCTCGCTTAACTGGTAAGGATCAGTTATATTTATACAGTCCTAAAGCTACATTCAGCCCTTTGAAGGCAACTGCAAGGCTGATGTGGCCTCCAGTGAAAATGAGTTTAACACCCTGGTATAAAGCAGTTCAGGCTAGTAAGGTCTCTGATTAGCATGCAACTATAACACCAATATTTCTGTTATCAATTGCTTCTAATTGCCAGTAAACCTGGAAACAATCAATCAATTTTGCCAATAATCAGTTCTTTTGAACCTATCCTAAAGATCTGTGTCAAGAAAAATATGAAGACTTGATCATTTTCCCCTTTGACCATTCTAAAATATGAACATAATTTGAAGGTCTGGTCTGAATAAAGGTAGAATGTAACTAGCCAAGTTATTGATCAGAGTGAAAAACAGCTTTTAAACACTCTCTCTCTATATCAATTAGCTATTTCTTGAGCGCTCATCTAGGATGGCCTCACACATCTGGCAGCTGGCTGGCTGTCAGCTGAGTCAACGAGTGACCAGGACACATGTCTTTCATTATCTAGCAGGCTAGCCTGGGCTTGTTTGCATAGTGGTGGCAGGAGTTCAAGAGAGAGTGGAAATGTGCAAGGTCTCTAGAGACCTAAGCTCAGAACCAGCACACCATTATTTCCATCACATTCTGTGTCAAAGTAAGTCACGAGGCCAGTCCAGATTCAAGGAGTGGGGAAAAGAGACTCCACTTCTTGATGAGAGGAGGCACAGAGTCACACTGCAACAGGTATAGGTACAGGGAGGGGTGAAGAATTGAAGCCATTTTTGTTACCAATCTAACATACTATGATTTTTTGCATAAAAACTCTTCAGATATTCTGATCACATAGGACACTCCCAAGGAAGATTATTTCCTTTATGGATTGATGAGTACAGTACTTGTCTTAGTCTGTTTGGACTGCTATAATAGAATACTGTACAGATTTGAGCAAAAGTAGGTTCATGGTTGTAAGTACATGAAACACAGAGTATGTTCTTGTATTATTATTTATTAATTATTGTATTTTTCCCATATGAACAGCTGTAAACCTACTTGTTCCCCACCCTGTAAATTGGGTGGCTTATAAATGACAGAAATTTATTTCTCTCAGTTCTGCAGGCTGAAAGTTCAGGACCAAGTCATCAGCAGATTTGGGGTCTGGCGAGAACCCACTTCCTGGTTCATAGATGACCCCTTTTCATTGTGACCTCATGATGTAAAGGGGCAAGATAGTTCTCTGGAGTCTCTTTTGTAAAGATGCTAGTCTTATGACCCTGATGACCTATTCTCCTCCTGAAAGATCCATTTTCTAATACCATCACCTTGGCAGGTAGGATTTCAACATCTGAACATTGAAGGAATGCAAACATTTAGTCCACAGCAGTAGTGTGGCCAGGTGATGACAGTCAGGGGTCTGCTAGTGGAAGTGGTAAAGCAGTCTTTGCCTCTCGAACCCCACTATTCATTCAATGGAAATTTATAAAGTTCTAGCCTCTTTGCTAGGGGATAGAGATGCAAAATTAGTAAGACTCAAGACTCAATCCTACTCCTTAGAGTGGCTTAATCTAGTCAGACAAAGAAACATTAAAAAAAACTAGAGTAATTCAGTTTGGTGGGTACAGGCAACAGGCAAATTCTAGGGACAAAGATGACATAGGAGGTTTCTCTATGGGGACAGATCAATGTTGATATTCCCAGGGACCCCTGTCCCTATGCTTGCTTTCCTAATAGTCCCCATGGCCCCCAGTAAGTTTCTCAGTCTGGACCACATTCTGCTGAGTTGCAACTGAGAGAAAACCATCAGGTGCCTTTGTCTGGGCCACTCTCAGAGCTCCTGTGGCTGTTCACTCTCAGAATGTGGCAGGTCCTCTCTGAGCCAAGTTATTTACAAGGCTTCTACCAGAACAGGCTTGTGTTTGGAGTATCTTACAGCAGCCATGATGTTTGGAGTATTTTAGACCCTCAATACGTTCATATTCTCCTTCTCTCGAGAAATGTGAGAGGACGAGAAGCTCTTCAAGGATGGAAGACATTTAAGAGACACTGAACAATGCCACTCCCCAAAGTAACTCTTCTTAACATGCACTTGGTGGCTCAGGATGAAGATAGACATCGGCCTCAGGCTGAAGTCTCTCCAGAATGGTGGTGTTATTTGTCATTCTCTTTTCCAAGAGTGCTTGTTTACTTAATAGTCTTTTCCAAATCCTTTATACTCATCTCTTCCAGTGGGCCCAAGACTCTTCCACAGTGCAACCTGTGACACATAGCCATACCTCCTGGGTGGGAACACTGGGCCCCTTGGGTCCTTCACCATACTTCTCACTTATTGGATTTCTAGTTGTTTATGTAATTGCATTTTTAATGAACGCAGTCTCTTTGAGCCAGAATCACTCCCCTTCTAGTGAATGGCAATATTTGAGTATACTTTGTTATCTGCTTGGAGTCAGTGTTTCAGATTCTACAGACTGAGGTTAAAGCCATTAGCATGGAGATTCCAAGAACTGGTAATGGACTTTCCTTTTATGTACAAAACTCTTCAGGGGGTTGCTAAGAAGAATTAATCAGAAATTTTTCTTGATAGGTTTGAAAGCATTTATTATGCAAATGTGGACCATGCTTTCCCACCCATACCATGTTTGATGCTTAATAGTGAACCATCATTATAGTTTTGCTACAAAAGTGCAGAGAACTGGACCTGAAAAACAGCCAAGGAAGCCCCAAACCAAATGAGAATCAGATATGTAACAGTTCATTCCCCTCCTGACATACTGGTTATAAATTGTAGGAAATAGATATCAGTACCTAGGCTTACTTTTTTGAGTAAATGTTTCCTCCTCTTGTCTCCTGGAGAAGACGACTGGGAAGAAGCACAAAAAACCTGAGAGGCAGAGTGAGGGGGGAAGGCAGAATATATAAGGTCTGTCTGGAAAAAGTCCAGCCATTGTTAATATAACAAGAATGGTTTGTGCAACATCGATGTAACCTGGAAGCCAAGGAGAGTGGACTGGAGTATGCATGCATTAGCAATGATGACTTCACTGTACTAGTCAGTGGGGGTGGTAGATGTCATTGAGTGAGCATGTGTACTGTGTGGCAGTCACATTCAAAATGACTGAGTAAGTAGAGCAAAAAATCTGCATCAGATTTTGCCTTAAGCTTGAACATCCCCCAACAGAAATGATTCAGAAGCCCACAGCTATGGGCAACTGGTGATTGGTAGCTTCATCACGACAATGCATCACTCATACATCACATCTCAGTTTTTTTATGTAACATCAAATCACCCAGGTGACTCAGCCCCCTACAGCCCAGATTTGGCACCCTGTAATTTCTGGCTTTTCCCCAAACTAAAATTACCTTTGAAAGGGAAGAGATTTGAGACTATCAATGAGATTCAGGAAAATACAAAAGGGCAGCTATTGGCAATTGGGAGAACTGCATGAGGTCCCAAGGTGCTTAGTTTGAAGGAAACTGAGGCATCATTGTCTTGTGTACAATGTTTCTTGTATCTTGTATCTTCTTCAATAAATGTCTCTATTTTTCATATTACATGGCTAGATACCTTCTGGACAGACCTTGTATAGATGGCATTACTTTGGAGCTTTAGAGATGTTACCCAGGCTGGAAACATAGATGTAGAAAGGGTGATTTTCTGGAACAATTCTCAAATCCAAATATGTAAACAAATCACCTGATTCTGATTGAGTAGGTTTGTGTTGAGATCTGAAATTCTGCATTTCTGAAAAACTCTCCAGTGCTGTTGCTGCTGGCCTTGGCACACACTCTGCATAGCAAGATTCTAGACTGTGATCTTTCTGCCTTTCACTACCATGCCCCTGGAGAAGAGGCTGCTGAATGGCAGACCAGTGAGTTGGTATTAGAAAAGCTCTTATTAGTGAAATACTTACTCCATGTCAAGAACTGTGCCATGGGCTTTCTATGCACTATCTTATCTAATTCTGGTTACAGCTCTGTAAGATAGCCAGCATTATCCCTATTTGAGAGATAAAGAAATTGCAGTGCAGGGGGTTTTAGTTGTCTACCTACTATGTTTGAGTGTGAATAAAAAATGATATCATTTACAACACTGGGCATGGTTCCATGAATGGAATAAACACTTAATAAATATATTTACTTGACGCAGTGGCAGATTGGGTTCATATTTTCCCAAGGGAAAATCTTAAACCTGTTCAAGCCTACTTCTGTTTAGATAAAGCTCATAACCTGAATTTATGAATTGGTTCAGCCAATAGACTATTCATATTAGAGCAAGAGATCAAAGAAGACCATGTTCTGGACTGTCTAAACTTCCCAGAGACTTTCCTTGTGATTACCACCAGAAAACAGTCTTTGAACTCTGGAAGCATTAGCAGGGTTGAATTATTTGTATGCACAATGTCACAACCTACACGAATATACGTGTTGGTCCTGGTGATAATGATGAAAACTTCAAATCCACAAGTGCCACACCCAAATTACAGAGAAGGAGCTCAACCAATTTCTGGTGCTTTTCATTACTCTGTATAGATCCAATTACCAATTATTTCCTTCATGGGTCGTTTGGTATTGTATCTAAAAAGTCATTGCCATACCTGAGATCATACAGGTTTTTCTCCCATGTTATCTTCTAGGAGTTTTACCATTTTGTACCTTACATTTAGGTCTATGATCTAATGTTAATTAGATCATACGAGTTAATTTTTGTGATGAGTATAAGTTCTGTGTCTCTATTCATTATTTTATCATATGTAGATGTCCAGTCGTTCTAGCATCATGTATTGAAGAGACCATCTTTGCTCCTTTGTATCATATCTGCTCCTTTGCCAAAGGTCAGTTGACTGTATTTTTATGGGTCTATTTCTGGGTTCTCTATTCTATCCCATTGATCTATTTGTCTATTTTTCCACCAACACCATACTGTCTTAACTACTGTAGCTCTATAGTAAGTCTTAAAGTCAGGTAATACCAGTATATTACAATTTAGTTCTTCAACATTGTGTGGGCTATTCTGGCTGTTGTGCCTCTGCATATAAACTTTAGAAACAGTTTGTTGATATTCACAAAATAAGTTGCTGGGATTTTGATTGAGACTGGATTGAATCTGTACATCAAGTTGGGAAGAATTGATGTCTTGACAATATCAAGTCTTTGTATCTATGAACATAAAATATCTCTCCATGTATTTACTTCTTATTTGATTTTTGTTCATCAGATTATAGCTTTCCTCATATAGATCTTGTACATATTTTGTTAGATTTATACCTATGTATTCCTTTTGGGGGGTGCTAAGTAATTGGTATTGTGCTTTTAATTTCAAATTCCACTTGTTCATTACTGGTATATAAGGAAGTGTTTGACTTTTGTATATTAACCTTGTGTCCTACACCCTTGCTATAATCACTTATTAGTTCCAGGTTTTGTTTTTGTTTTTTTTTTGTCAGTTCTTCCGGATTTTCTACATAGGCAATCATGTCATCCACAAACAAAAAGTTTTATTTCTTCCTTCCCAATCTGCATATCTTTTACTTCCTTTTTGTGTCCTTTTGCATTAGCTAGAATTTCCAGTACTGTATTGAAAAGGACAACTTCTAGGTTCTTACCATTAATTATTATGTTAGCTGTAGGCTTTTTGTAGGTAGTCTTTATCAAATTGAGAAAGTTTTCCTCTACTTCTAGTTCCCTGAGAAATTTTACTCTAAATGATGTTGGATTTTGTCAAATGCTTTTTTTGCATTTATTGGTATGATCATGTGATTTTTCTTCCTTAGCCTATTGCTGGAATGGATTACATTAACAGATTTTCAAATGTTTGACCAGACTTGCGTACCTAGGATAAACCCCATTGATATTATGTTCTCAGTTTTTTTCTCTGTTTCATTTTATTTTATTATTATTATTTTTAAAAAGATTTTATTTATTTTTAGGGAGAGGGTAAGGGAAGGAGAAAGAGAGGGAGAAAAACATTGGTATGTGGTTGCCTCTCACACACCCCCTACTGCGGACCCAGCCTGTGACACAGGCATGTGCCCTGACTAGAAATTGAACCAGTGATCTTTTGGTTCCCAAGATGGTGCTCAATACACTAAGCCACACCAGCCAGGACTCTCTGTTTCATTTTAGATACTTTCTATTGTTGTGTCTTTAAATCCATTACTCTTTTTCCTGCAATGCCTAAGCTGCCATTAATCCCATCAAGTAAACTTTTTTTTGCTCTTAAATTGTAGTTTTCTCTTTCAGAGGTGAGTTTGAATTTTTAAAAAATTATCACCCATGTATCCACTTAACATATTCAATCTTCCCTCTATATTTTTGTACATATGGTACACAGCGATAACTATCTTAATGTTTCTGTCTACTAATTCTGTCAACTGTGACAATTCTAGGTTGTTTTTGATGGATTTTTCTTATTATGGGTGACATTTTCCTGCTTATTTGAATGCCTAGTAATTTTTATTGGATAGCACATGTTTTAAATTTTATCTTGTTGGTTGCTGGATATGTTTGTGTTTCTATAAATACTTGATGTTTGTTTTGGGATGCAGTATTATTGGGGAACAGCTTTATCTTTTCAAATTTACTCTTAAACTCATCTTTAGCTTTATTGAGGTATAAATGACAAATCAAATTATAAGATGCTTCAAGTGTGCATCATGGTGATTTGATATACAAATACACTGTAAATGGATTCCTACAATCTAGTTAATTAACTTATACATCACCTCATATATATTTGTATGTGTGAGAATGTTTAAGTTCTACTCTCTTAGCAAATTTTAATTATAAAATACAGTTTTATTAACCTAACCAAATAGGATCTTATTCATCTCACAGCTGAAAGTTTGTATACTTTTTCCACACTTCACCCTCAGGCCCTGGCAACAACTTTTCTATTCTACGTTCTATTGAACGCAGAATATTCTATTCTATTTCTATTGAAGAAAAAAAATACCATGTATTATTGTATTTCTCTGTCTTATTATATTTAGCACAAGGCTTTCAAGGGCTACCCATGGCTCTTCAGCATTTTTAGGAAGGACCAAAGCACCTTTTTGTTTAGAACCAATTATTTCCTATTACCGTGGCAAGACTTTTTGAATATTCTACCAATGTCCCGTGAATATTGAGATGTTCCAGTTTGACTTACAAGAATCGGCACTATTTCAGGCTTTGTGCATGTTCCTCTAATCCTTTCAGGACATTTCTTCCCCATTCTGCAGCAGTTTCCTCTCACAAATGTGAGTAGTCTACTGAATATTCAAGGAGGATCCGTTTTGGACCTCTAGAGTTCTCTCTCTTGCAGCATTCTTCTCCCCAGTACGCTGTCTTGCACACTCAGGCTGCCTTGATCTCCCCAGACTCAACTCTGTCTTCTCAACACAGGGGATCTACTGAGCTCTGTCTGGGTTCCCTCTCCCTGTGCCATGGCCTGAAAGTCAGGAAAGTGCAGGGGCAGTCAAAGGGCTAACCTTATTTTCTCCCATCTCCTTAGGTCACTGTCCTTGGTTGCCTGATGTCCAAGTCTTAGAAATTATTGTTTCACATATTTTTTTCAACTTTTCAAAAAAATCACAAAGTATTTTACTTGAAATAGAAATTTGTATTATTTGTAACACTTCATAATATTGGTTATTTTTTGTCAACTTTTTAAACTGTTTCAAGTGAGTGATAAATCTGATGCATGTTGCTCCACATTGTTCAGATACTAAGTTCTTGCAATAGCATTTTGAATCATATAAAACTAACAGGAAAAAAAAAACCAGTTACTTCATCATCATTGGCTACCTAGTTTGTGCACCTGGCTTAGTCTCTGGGTCATGATTTCCTGATTTGTAAAATGTAGGGGTTAAACCATAGATTAGTCAGGGTTCTCTAGAGAAACAGAACCAATAGGAGAATAGATGATGATAGATGATAGATAGATAGATAAATGATAGATAATGAAAATTTAGAAAGAGATGTATTATAAGGTATTGGTTTATGTGATTATGGATGCTGAGAAGTCCTGTGGCCTGCCATCTGTAAGCTGGAGACCCAGGAAAATTGCTGGTGACCAGGAGCTCTGAAGGTAGCAAAGAATTATCTCAGCTCATTTAGTCAAGAAGAGAGTAAATTCAACTTTTCTCTGCCTTTTTGTCCTCATTAGGCCCTCAACAGATTGAATGATGCCTACTCACATGGAGGAGGGCAGTCTGCTTTACTGAGTCCACTGATTCGAGTGCTAATCTCTTCAGAAATACCCCTACAGACACACCAAGAAATAATTTTTAATCAGATATCTAGGCATCCCATGGCTTTATTCAGTTGACATGTAAAATTAACCATCATAGACAAGAAGCAAGACTCATTGCATTCTAGTTCTAAATATTTTTGAGTTCATGAAATCATCATGCTATATACTCAAAATATACCCTAACAATCATTATAATCTGCCTCATAGTCAACGTGGAGAAATTTATGACCCTGTGTTTCTTCACTATAGTTACTTCTCTTGTTTTTGTTCATCCAGGTACTTTATAGTAAGTATTTGCCAGATACTATGGTAAGCTCTGGGGATACAGCAACAAACAGACTGACCAGAGGGTTACATTCTAGTAGATACTTATTAAGCACTTATTTGAGTCCTGCTAGTGCCTGCACAAACCACCTTACTATGACATTTTACTTAATCTGCACAATAATCCTATGAGATAGGAAAAAAGAACCTCTGAGTGATGAAGCAGGGATATGAACCCAGGCAGTTTGCCCCCAGATCCCTTACTTGTAATCTCTTTGCTAAAGATGCAGAAAGATGGCCAGCAGACAAAACTCAGCTTGCGGATTTATCTGTTTTGGCTCACACTGATGTTTTACAAAAAAATAAATTAGAATTTCCTGAAACTTTCCAGTTTGCAACAGTCCCCACTATTTCCTATTTTTCATAACCAGCCTGCTTCTTTCATTTAACTTTCTGGATTTTTACCCTAAAGGGCTTTGGATTTTGCTTCTGCACATTTCTACCCTGTCTCCTTCTTGCAGTGACACTGAGCATCTTCCTCATTTCTCAGCTCCATTTACTACATCTCGAGTGACCTTTACATCACAAGCACACCCTTCATTTTTACTTCTTTTCTCCTTCCCATTTCCCTTTAATTTCCTACCAAATAACCTCAGTGCCTCTCAAATCTTCGCACTCTTTTTATTGTATTTTAGCCTTATCTTCACTGGATATGAGTGTGGCTGATATCCCCTAAGATTATTAGCAATGCTGGAGGATTAAGAATAAAGAAGGAAGTAAAACTGAACATCATAAAAAAATTCCCTAAACATCAAACACCTTCGAAGGATCTAAGCCTCTTGTATGAATACCTAACACCCTTGATACACAGTGATGATTCGGGGCTCTTGGCCAGAAGCTCTGTGGAAAGTCTCCCTACCATTGGTCTACAATTTGAACATGTCGTACCACTCATTACTGAGGGACATGTTCCTGCTCTCCTCGCCCTATGTAGCAATGATGTTTTTGGAATCACTGTTCTCTTACTGTGGGTACGACTATATTATACAGCGTGGTTCTGGCATTTTGCCAGTTTTTTAAGAGCTAAACGCCCTTTCAAGAAGCAGAATGGTTAGTTGTATCCTGGTTGTCCACAGGCTGTGGATCTAGTTCAAATAGAATCTCAATAATACCTGATGATACACCTCATCGTCTTGGACTCTGTCACATATACTGATGACTTTGTATCAAGACTCTAGAGACAATTCACAGATAAGAGTCAGGGAAAACTGGTTTAATGCATTCAAGGCTACAGCTGGCTTGAACATCGTGTATGTAAATGACTTCCCGTTAGGTACGTTATCATATGTAGCAAGTATAGCCGCTTACATCTGGTCCCATCATATGCTAATTAATATTTTCTCTACAAAGTTTGGTGGCATACCCCAGCTGCTAATGATCCAGAGTCATATGATAGCCAAAGAAGCACAGATGACTTCAATTATGGCTATCAATACATTTCTCAAAGAATTTAATTCAGCTCTCATCCTAAAAACTGGAGTTATAGGTGAAATACCAAAATTTTGCATGGTATGGAGACAATTGGAGCAAGAAGTTGGACCCAAGTGGTTTCCATATGCCAAGGCTACACATCACCCAGAACCTGCCAAGGTGGCCATGTCTGCCTTCTTAAAACTTCCACCAACTGTCTTATAACATGCATCTGAGATGAATGCTACTATGAAGGATTACCAACAAGACCATCCTATCCCAGATGGAATACCTGAGACAAAGCTCCGGGTTGTATTTTGCTGGAAGCTTAAAAAAATGGGACAGTCATTATTTACTGACGAACAGTGGGAAGTTCTGAGATCATGTGGTATTACTCAAGACATCATTAATGCTATGCCTGAATCATGCAAATGAATCAGGAATTAGTCTCCTAGTTTTTAATGATTAAGGATGATTAAAAAACTGATCCAACAAGTTTTAACCAAAATGGTTTCTAACCTAGGCAGGTCATCATTGATCACAGTGTCCAAGTCAGTGGACCCTCATCAAGCAGGTCCACCAAAAGATTCAGCATACCATTCCTGGCAATATATCACAAAAAAATGTTGACCCAAGCTCTATCTCTAGCTGTCACAGAAACAGAAACAAGGATGGAACCTGCACCAACAGATGAGATGACTCTACAAATGACAAGAGTAAAAAGGAAAAGACACTTAGAAGTGAGTCAAGTGAAGAGACCAGTGCTATACTGACACAAGATAAATTAGAGATCAGCTATTGGGGTGAATTGATTCTGTCCTAGATGCAGTTGATAGCTTGGCTAAGTGTAAATCACTAGAAGCAAAAGTAGGTATGTTGCAGACTGATGTATCTTTTATGCATTCCAGATCAATGCAAGGTATTCTCCAACTGGGAGATTGTACCCAAGTCTTCCAGATGAAGCCAGCATCACACTGGGTGTCACCATTCCCTTTGCCCCTTCTTCTCATGCACAAAGAAGGCTCTTAATAAATTGGGTGATTGATGATTGTTAAACAAACACAACAAATCCAGGTGGTCAATAAGCAAGACACTGCCTTGGCTGGTGTGACTCAGTTGGTTGTAGCATCATCCCATACACCAAAAGGTTGGGGATTTGATCCCCAGTTAGGGTACATATGGGAGGCAACCAATTGATGTTTCTCTCTCTCCCTCTCTCTCTCTATATATATATCTTTTTCTTTCTCTCTCTCTAAAATCAATAAACATATTTTAAAAAATAAGCAAGATACCACATCTCCACTCCAGCTAAACAATATCCTGCTACAGAACCACACCACTGCCACATACCATGCAAAACACCACCACTACAATCAATAGAGATAAATGAAACCTTTGAAAAATTTAATATGTTATTTCAGCTCTCACATGAAACTGAACAAACATGACTTGAAGCTGGTACTTTCTTGGCTTCTTTATTAAAATGGCATTAAGAGAAATAAAATATTTTGATGATTTTTTCATTTGGTTTTAGCTGTATCTCTGGGCTTGCCTGGAAAGCACCCATAGTTTATAATGTCTTTATGAAAGAAAGAAATTTTAAATTCCAAGTAATTGACTGACCAGTGCAATTTTGAAATAGTCCCTTTGAAAATCTTTCTGTGCAGCGTACTTTAGAATTCTAACCTTGTCTGTGACTGAACTATGATATTCTGAAATCTCTACATAAAATATGAACAAAGACAACCCAGCTTGAATTTCTTATTTTTAGTTGTTGGGTTCCTCCTTAATCCTACTGTTTCTGGTACATGAACCTCTCTGAGGTGGCTGTGCCAAGTAACTAATTCTGTTTCTGAGCCATTCTGGTCAAAGCACTATACTTTTTTGCATTAGTTTAAGCCAGATGACACAATATCTATTTCTCAGATGGTCAACGTTTAAAAAATATTTGAAGTAGCCACTAACTACATGTGGCCACTCTGGATTGATATGTGCCATGCATTAGAATACACACCAGATTACAAAGATGTACTGCCAAAAGAGAGAAAATGTAAAATATCTGATTATAATACTTTTATGTTGATTGCATGCTAAAATGATTTTAATATATTGGGTTAATTAAGGACATTAAAATAGAAAAAATTGAACACGATGAGCAGATATTTGTATTTCAGAGCAAGGAAAGTGAATTTTTGACATAGTGTGTAGAATTTTTTAGCTTGACAATGGAGATGAGGAGGGGCTCTGAAAGAAGGAATTTAGCTCTTTGAGCAAAAAAACTTTAACCTTTGGGTTGAATTCCCCAGAGAAGATAAGAAGGAGCAAACATTTTTTGAGATTTTTTTTTTGTATTCTTGGCGCTGGGATAGGGATGAGAAGTACTGAGGTGTGTCCACAGCACACTCCCCATTCGAGAGGCAAGAGAGGCAACCTTTTCTGGAGTACCATTAAAGAGTACCTAATGTGACTAGGTAATAGTTTCAGTTATTAATTTCTTTCCTCCATATAGTTTCTTCTACATTAATTCATGCTGACAGTCTATTCCATGCCCCTTGCCCCAACAGGAATAAGGTGGGCTGGCAAGCAGAAGTGATCTATAATTCTCTCTAGGTTTTGTTTCCAAAAGTCTGATTCCTAAGTGTCTTGAAAGAGTTAAGAGGGAGAACAAGATTTACTAATAAAGACAGAATATTTTGAAGGAACCAAGGTTATTTGGAGCTTTGCTGTTACACTGGAGAAATTCCATCCTCCAGAGTTACAATGGAGGGGAGAGAGAGCTGTGGTTTTAGGCACAGCAGATATCAGGTTGTGGGGAATATTTGGGGGGCGGGAAGCAGGACCACAGAGAAGTGGAGCTTGGTGCATCTAGGCAGATGGGCCATGGGCAGCCTGATCAAAGCATTTTGTGTCTCAAGTATGGAACACAAGCATCAGAGATGCACCAGAACGTGGTTCCATGTGGACCTGGACAGTGGATGTTTCAGTGGCTATCCGGACACTCCCACTCCAGACAGGTTGACACTTTGTAGCATCTCAGAATGGAGGTAAGGGAAGGAACTCTAACTCCTGTTTTTTCCTTCAAATTTTCTCCCTGGAGACTCCCTTCTCAGTATATAAATATGTAGGGTCATAAGGTAATATTAGGTTGTCCTTTCTTTTGAAGCTGTGAGTTATATCTCTAGGAATTTGCAATTCACATTTCTTCACAACCTCCCCTGAGCAGGGGATCTGGTGACTCTCACATGGGCTGAAGAGCCACATCCTGAAGGGATGATGTTTACTAAGGTAGAACCTAAATAACTTTACTGCGTGGGAAAGTTTTCATGATAGCCAAGGGATATTTTTTCTTTTTTATAAGATACAACTTTACAAATTGGAAAATCAAGGCCACTTAAAAAACTTCTTTATCAGGCAAGACTATTATTTAGGAAGATAATCAAGCCTCACCCCCAGCAGAGTTGACCAACCCACTTAACTCTTCCTAAAATAAAATTTCCCTCAGTGTGGGAAAATGTCAAGTTGATGCCTTGAACTGAGTTTGGGAACATTCTTACCTACCTTTTCCACCATCTGTTGAATTATCTTCTTTTCTCTTTCAACCTTCCTTTCCTGTTCTAAGTTCGATGGAGAAAAAAGTTGAAACATTGCCCATTTTTAAATACATACTGCTATTTATTTTCTACTAGAACAAAGGAAAGGCATAAATGATACTGACGGGATCAATATCCATAACTTGGGATGGATTTTGAGGAGATTGAAAAGAACAGGGGCAGACAATAAAAAAATTTCCAGCAGATCCAAGATGGCGGAGGAGTAAGTGGGAAGCTACTCTAAACTCCTCCCAGGACCAATCTGGAATTACAACTAAATTGTAGAGAAATCATCATGAATAACCAAGGAACATCAGCCAGAGAAAAGCCCTATGATCAAGGACAGACAGAAGAAACCACTTTACCACAATGAGACTGGTAGGGAGTTCATGGGAGGCGTGAGAGGGCTGGCTGAGCTCCCACGGGCAGTAGCTGAAGTTTTTGAGGGATATTTCAGCACTGTGGGGTTCCCTGAGAGGTATGGGGTCCAATACCAAAGCTGGACTCCAGCACCAGAGCCAGAAAGGAACCCAGATAACACAGCTGTGAAAAGCAGCAGGGTTTCTGTCTGCCAGGGAGAGATGGCTGGAGACAAAGAGTGCCTCTCAAAGGGCCAATGCACAAAATTTCATTTGCAACCACTTTCCCTATGCTCCAGCAGAGGGAAGGCAGAGTGGACTAGACATACTTGAGGAGAGTCTAAAGTTGGTGGCTCTAGGGAGAGACCTGAAGGAACAGCTGCCAGGATCCCTGTGCTGAAATCAATCCTCATTCTTCAGAAGCCATCTTTCTCAGGCAGAGCACTCTTTTCCAAGTGGATCAGCCTGAGGGGAAGCAAGAGCCCCACCCAGAGAAATTACTCTGCCCCACCCTATGGAGCTTAAGCTGAGCTGCTGATTACAGTTTGATTAGTTTAACAGCCGAGCACTTTAAAGACTGATTAGTTTAACACCTAAGAAAGAAAACACAAAGAAGCAGCCAAAATGGGAAGACAAAGAAACAGATCCCAAATGAAAGGACAAGAGAATTCTCCAGAAGAAGGACTAGATGAAATAGAGGCAAGCAATTTATCAGAGAGTTTAGAGTAATGATCATAAGGATATACAACAGCATGAAAAAAAGACATAGAAACCACAGAAAAGGACCTGTCAGAAATAAAGAATGTAATATCTAAAATAAATAATACACTGAAAACATATAAAGTAAATAATACACTAGAAAGAATAAACAGTAGGTTAGAGGAAGCAGAGGACTGAATCAGTGATTTGGGAGACAAGGTAGGAAAAAACATGCAGGAAGAGCAGCAAAAAGAAAAACAGATTAAAAAAATGAGAGCTTAAGAAACATATTAGATAACATTAAGTTGAATATAATAAAATTAAATAAATAAAATCAGAAATGAAAGAGGAGAAATAAAAACTGACACCAAAGAAATACAGAGGATTATAATAAAATATTATGAACAACTAACTATATGCCAACAGAATGGACAACGTGGACAAAATGAATAAATTCCTAGACATACAATCTTTCAAAGCTAAATCAGGAAGAATCAGAGAATCTGAATAGACAGGTTATACCTAGTGTTATTGAAACATTAATAAAAAAATATCCCAAAAAACAAAACCCCTGGACCGATGGCTTCACAAGTAAATTTTACCAGACATTCTGGGAACTAACACCTCTCCTTCTCAAACTGTTTCATAAAATTCAAGAGGAGGGAAGGTTTCCAAACCCATTTTATGAAGCCAGTATTAGTCTAATTCCAAAACCAGATAAAGACACTACAAAGAAAGAAAATTATAGGCCAATATCCTTGATGAACATAGGTGCTAAAATCCTCAAACAAAATATTAGCAAACTAAATACAGCAATGTATCAAAAAGATCATACACCTTGATCAAGTGGGATTTATTCTGGGAATGCAAGGTTGGTACAACATTCACAAATCAATAAATGTGATTCACCACATTAAAAAATGAAGGATATAAATCACACGATCATATCATGATCATAGATGCAGAAAAAACTTTTGCTAAAATCCAGCACCCATTTATGATAAAAACTCTCATCAAAGTGGGATTAGAGGGAACACACCTCAACATTATAAAGGCTATATATACATTACAAACCCACTGCCAGCATCATACTCAATAGGCAAAAACAACAAGTGTTCTCCTGATGACTGGGATCAAGGCAGGGATTGTCTGCTTTCACCTCTCTTATTCAACATAGTACTGGATGGTCTAGCTATAGCAATCAGATAAGAAGAAATAAAAGGCATCCAAATTGGAAAGGAAGTAGTAGAACAGTCTTAATTTACAGATGACATGACACTGTACATAGAGAACCCAAAATATTCCATGTAGAAGCTACCAGAATTGATGAATTCAGCAAAGTAGCAGGACACAAAATTAATGTTCAGAAATCAGATGCATTTTTATGTCAATAATGAACCAATAGAAAGGGAAATTAAGAAAACAATCCCATTCACAATTGCTTCAAAAGAAATAAAATACCTAGGAATAAACCTAACCAAGGAAGGAAGAGGCCTATACTCAGAAAATTATAAGACACCGAAGAAAGAAATTGAAGAAGATGCAAATAAGTAGAAGCACATAGTGTGTTCATTGATAGGAAGAATTAATATCTACTGCATCTGGCAGCCACTGCATTTTCCTGCCGCATTCCCTTTCCACCAGCTGCCAACTCCACCCCTCTTACTGGTCTGGTTGAATGGTTGTCGGACTTCCGTAGTTCAATTTTCTGTGTTCTGGTTGTGTTATTGTTTGTAAATATTTGTTATCCTTAATCTTGGTTGTGAGAGGAAGTACAGTGTTTCCACCTATGCCTCCATCTTGGCCAGAAGTCTGATAGGAAGAATTAATATCATTAAAATGCCCATACTACCCAAAGCAATCTACACCTTCAATGCAATTCCTATCAAGATTCCAAAGACATATTTCACAGAACTAGAACAAATATTTCAAAACTTTATATAGAACCATGAAAGTCCCTGAATAGCAACAGCAATCCTGAGAAAGAGCAAAATTGGAGGAATCATACCTAATATGAAACTATACTATAAGGCCATAGTAATCAAAACAGCATAATACTGGCATAAGAACAGACACATAGATCAATGGAACAGAATAGAGAACCCGGAAATAAACCCACATGTTTATAGTCAATTAATATTTGTCAGAGGAAGGAAGCACACACAATGGGCTAAAGATAATTTATTCAATAAACAGTTTTGGGAAAATTAGATACATGCAGAAAAACAAAACTAGATGACCTTCTTACACCACACACAAGAATAAATTCAAAATTAATAAAAAGACTTAAATGTTAGTTCTGAAACCATAGAAATCATAGAATAAAACATTGGCAGCAAAATCTCAGACATGCTGTTAACAATATTGTATCAGATGTATCTCCCCAGGCAATGGAAACAAGAAAAAATAAACTACATCAAACTAAATCTTTTTGCACAGCAAAGGAAATCATCAACAAAACAAAGGACAATCCACCAAATGGGAGGACATTTTTGCCAATACGTCATATAAGGGGTTAATATCCAAATTTATTAAATACATACAAAACTCAACTCTGAAAAAAGAAAGAGCCCAATTAAAAAAAATGGGCAAAGGACCTGAATAGATGCTTTTCAGCATCTGAAAGGAGGACATACGGATGACCAATAGACATATGAAAAGTTGCTCACTGACTAATCAATAGAGAAATGCAAATTTAAACCACAATGAGATACCATCTCCTGTCAGAATGAATAATATCAATAAATCAACAAATAGCAAGTGCTGACAAGGATGTAGAGAAAGAGGAACTTTTTGCACTGTTGGTGGGAATGCAGATTGGTGCAGCCACTGTGGAAAGCAGTATGAAAATACCTCAAAAGATTAAAAATGGATCTGCCTTTTGACCCAGCAATCCCACTTCTGGGAATATATCTTAAGAAACACAAAACACTAATCCGAAAGAACATAAACACCCTATGTTCATTGCAGCTTTATTTACATTCACTAAGATATAGGAGCAACACAAGTGCCCATCAGTAGATGAGTGGATAAAACAACTATGGGGCATTTACACAATGGAATACTACTTGGCTGTAAAAAAGAAGAAAATTTTACTCTTTGCAACAGTATGGCTGGACCTGGAGATCATTATGCTAAGTGATATAAGCCAGTCAGAGAAAGACAAATACCATGATTTCACTCATATGTGGAATCTAATGAATAAACTGAACTAACAAGGAAATGGGGACAGACTCATACATAGAGAGCAGGCTGACAGCTAGCAGGGGAAGGTGAGGTTAGGGGTGGAGAGATAGATCAAAACGGAAAAAGGACTCATGGGCATGGACAACAGAGTGGTGATGGCTGAGGAGAGCAGCGTATAAGGGGACTAAGTGATAATGGGAAAAATGCAATAAAGATAAGAAAATTAAAAAGAATTAAAAAAATAAAAAGAATTTCCATTCCTTGTTTATAGAAGTACAAACGGAATTTGTTAGAATGATACATTGGTCACATATCAGTTGCCTTTAACATATATTGACATTATATGTGTGTGCTGCTGAGAATCTAGATCTAATCATAGGCTTTTTGTATCACTGCTTCTTTGTAGCAAGTTCAGGGACAAAGGTCTAAGTCCTCATTTTTCCCAGGTGGTGCATGTCCTGCCTGAGGCAGGCATTTCAATGTTTGTTGACTGCTATAAGCCAGTATGGTGAGAGAGGATGCTGGGAACTACTCTTATCCCAATCAGCAGGGAAGCAATAGCCACTGAAACATAGAAACCCAAATTATATGATAGTAATAGGGTAGGAAACCATTACTGATCAGCCATTTAAACATTATTCTCTAGAGCAGGAGTCCTTGAAGGCAGTCTAGTATTACCCATTGATTTTACAAAGAAGGAAAGGGAGAACAAATGAAGTCAACCAACAGGCCCACAGTCTTATCACTGGTTATTGGTAGAGTTAAGGGCCACAACCTTCCTCTGATACTCAGCCCTATGTTCATGGTATCTGATTAGTAACTTGAATAATGACTATGGCTTAACCAGAGGTCACAAATATAGTAGAAATGAACAAATCATGCCTAGTAGTGAACAATCAGAAGTAGTAGGTCTGATATGGGAAGTGCCCTGCCCTGATTAGGCACTCAGATTTACCACCTATATTAGTCTCCTATTGTTGCTGTAATGAATTACTTCAAATTCAGTGGCTTAAAACAACACAAATTTATTAGCTTACACCTCTGAAGGTCATAAGTCTAAAATGGGCCTCACAGGGCTAAAATCAAGGTTTTGGCAGTGTTTTGTTCTTTCTGGGGGCTTTAGGAAAGAATTTGCTCTCCACTTCTAGAGGTCACCTGCATTCCTTGGTTCATGGCTTCCTTCCTCTACTTTCAGAGCTAGCAACAGCCAGTCAAGTCTTTCTCATAATGCCATCCCTCTGGTTCAACTTTTTTGCCCTCTCTCCTATTTTCTAAGGATCATTATGATTGTATTGGCCCACCCACATAATCCAGAATATTCTTGCTACTTCAAAAAATTTAATCACATCTACAAAATCCTCTTTGATTTGTAAGGTATTACATTACAGATTCTGGGGATTAGGTTGTGAACATCTTTGGGTGGCCATTATTCTGCCTGCTATAATGTTTATAAAAACAGTCAAATTAAAGCTAGATGGAGTCCATGGGCTGTCTGAAGGGGTCAGGCCAGTTTCCTGACTCATCAGTCTGCTCATGACTCAGTTAGGCCAGGTTTCTGACCTGCTGGACAGCTCATGACTCAGTTATTCCCAACTCACTTAGTAGCCCAAAGCTTAAACTCCCACCTCCCACAACAGACATATGACATCAGGTACAATGGCCCTGGTCAAATATGACATCAGGTACAATGGCCCTGGTCAGACTGACCTTCCTGTACCTGGGAACAGCCCAGCCCTTTACCTAACTCACTGTCCTGAATCACATCCTGAAACCCTGAGGCAACAGCCCAGAAGAATAAAAGACTAATCCCTCTCTTCTTTCCCACGCTGTCCCCCACCACCCCATTGCAACCCCATGCTTTTTCTGTTAAAAACCCCATTCTTGCTTCCTTCCAGGGGTGTGGTCGATCTAGACTCAGCCCACCTGTAAGTGTAGCATCAAATAAAGTCACTTGGATCAGATCATCTGGCTTCTCCAATCTCTATCTCTCATGCATTTCTAACACTTTGGTGCTGAAACCTGGGAGGACAGTGATCAGGGAAGCCCACTTGCCTGACCTTCACATCCACACCAACAAAATAAACTAGGGTAAATAGTATATCCCTCTGCTTCATCTCGGCACTGTTCTCTGTTCTGCTGTTGTCCTGGACAATGTCTCGAAAATCCCAGTCTGGGTGAGAGTTGCTGCCTGACCGATCCTGGACCCTCAGAAGTGAGAAGGATGGTGGGGCACCTCCCTCCTCTCCTCTCTTTTCCTGTCATGACCCTAAGACACTTGAGGGTGGATGCCTCCCCATTTGTCTTAGGGTAGGGAGAATGGGCTTGCCCCTTTCCCCGCCCCCTCTCAATCTTATTTCTCATAAGGTTAGGGGGGAGCAATTGCTGCCTCCCTGCAACACCCCCTTGGGGTGTCTGCTCAGAACTCTAAAAGACCTGGGCCTAGAAATGGACTTAAAAGCCAAGAGACTTATTTTCTTCTGTAACACTGCCTGGCCTCATTATAAGCAGGATAATGATTCCATCTGGCCAGAAAATGGTAGTTGACCCTTGAATCCTCACAGACCGAGACAATTTCTGTTGGTGTCTCAGCAAGTAGAGTGTGGTCCCATATGTCCAGGCCTTCTTTGAGCTCCTCAGGCACCCCTCTCTATGTCAGACCTGTTCCACCTACCAAATCCTTTTCCTTTGTAGCAGAATCCTCACCTTCCCCAGCAGACTCTGCCAATGCCGTGTCCTGGCAGAAACATCTTTTAGTCCCTCTGAAGACTCTCTTCCCCCTCTCTATGCATCCCCTCCTTCTCCCCCTGGCCTAGCCAGGGCTAGGACTGCAGACTATGAATCCCCTACCTCTCCTGATTCCACCTCAGATCCCTCACCTCCCTCCGCTCACAGACCAGGTCCAGCAGGCCTCAGCCTGCCTTACCCCTTCAGGAGGTAGCAGAACCGAAGGGCCCATCCAAGTCTATGTCTCCTACTCCCTCTCTGATCTCTTCCAAATTGAACAATGCCTAGGATACTTTTCCTCTGATCTCACTCATTTTCTCAAAGAATTCCAGTATCTGACTATCTCCTGTGATCTCACTTGGTGAGACCTTTATGTCATACTCTCCACCTGTCTTTCCCCAGAGGAGAAGGAACAGGAACATGTTTGGCTGGTGGCCCAGGCTCACGCTGACACCCTAAATAGGCAAGACCCCACCAATGGCCTTGTAAGCCTTGTAAGAGCTACTGCTGTTCCCCATGAAATCCCTAACTGGGACTACTGAGATGGGAAACGCGGTTGACAGTACCATAACCACATGTTAACTTGCCTCGTGGGAGGACTGCAGGCTGCCACACATAAGGCAGTCAACTGTGATAGACTAAAAGAGATCTCCCAGGAGGCAGACGAGAATTCCTGCTGGACTGCAGGAAGCCCTCTAACGTTTTATTAATCTGAACCGAGATGCCTCGGAGGGCACCCTACTCCTCCATGTGCACTTTAGTTCCAATTGGCTCCAGACGTAGGCCAAAAGCTCCAAAAATTAGAGGCAGGCCCTCAAACAAGCCAGAATGATTTGGTTAATCTAGGCCTTAGGGTTTTCAACAACAGAGATAAAGGAAAGGTTCAGCGGGAGAGACAAAGGAAGGAAGCTAAGGCCAAGTCCTATAACCAGGCCTACCAGCTACTTGCCTCAGCATGAAAAGAGACCCAAGATTTCCCCAGACAAAAGGGGAAAACCCTTCTGGAGACCTGTTGCAAGTGTAAGAAACCTGGGCACTGGGCCAAACAATGTTCAAATCCCTGAGACCCTCTGGGGACATGCCTGCTGGCAAATTAGAGGGCTATAGGAAGTCCGACTGCCCCTGCACCTCTCAAGGCAAGCGGGTATCGGTTACCTACTCAAATCAGATCCCTGGTTTTGAACTCCATGACCTTCTGAGTTTACTGGCAGAAGACTGACAGTGTCCTGGAACCACACATGGCCCCACAATAATCACCAGGACAGAACCTCGGGTAACTCTATCAGTAACAAATAAGCCAATCTCTTTTCTCACCGACACAGGGCCACTTACTCTGCTTTCCTTGACTACTCTGGGCCAACAATCAATTCCTCAGTCTCAATAGCAGGAGTCCATGGCATAGTCTCAAAACCATTAGCTACCCTTCTCCTACCCTGTTCACCAGAGGACCACTTACTTCCTCACTCATTCCTAGTCCTCTCTTGCTGCCTTATACCAAATTCTTGGAAGAGACATTCTCACCAAACTTAAGGCCCAATCACTCATTCCTTCTCCTCAAAACTCACAGGCTATTTTCCTTCTCTCTCTAACAAATGCACCCCTAGCCCACTCCTCCTCTTATCCTCCCCCCCACCCACTGTGTTAATCCAGAAGTGTGGAACACTGAAACCTCAGTCATTGCCAACCACCATGAACCAGTCACTATACTGTCAGGGATCCAACCCAATGACTGGCCAAGTCCCAATACCCAATACTCCTCAAAACATTGCAAGGAATTAAACCTGCAATTACTCATCTCCTGCAGGCAGGACTTCTATGACCAACTAATTCCCCATATAATACCCCAGTTTTACTGGTAAAAAAACCTAATGGAACTTATCACTTAGTCCAAAACCCACAAATCATTAACCAGGTTGTAATTCCTATATATCCAATAGTCCCAAACCCTTACACTATTCTCTCCCTCATAATACCCATGACCAACAACTACTCTGTCCTAGACCTTAAGGACACCTTCTTTACCATCCCCTTACACCCTGACTCCCAAGATCTATTTGCCTTCACCTGGACGGACCCAGCTACACATCATTCCCAATACTTAACCTGGCCTCTTCTTCCCCAAGGGTTCTGTGACAGCCCCCACCTGTTTGAACAGGCACTGGCCTGTGACCTGTGCAACATTGATCTCTTCCCATCTATTCTCCTTCAATATATAGATGACCTCCTACTATACAGCCCATCCTTTCCAGACTCCCAACAAAGCACTGCTAAACTCCTAAATTATTTAGGACAACTAGAATATTGATTCTCATCCCAAATATCAGGGCTCAAATATCACAAACATCAGTCACCTATGTAGGTTTCACCTTAACACCCACTGAGAAGGGAATAACACCAGGCAGCTGAACACTAATAGCTTCAATGCCCATCCCTACTACTAAACAAGACCTCCTCTTATTTCTGGGTCTGGCTGGATACTTTGTGAATTGGATTCCAAGCTTCAGTATTCTAGCCAAGCCATTATAGGAGGCAATAAAAGGACCCCTATAGGAACCTCTATTGACTGGGAAGCCCATTGAACGACTCTTTCAGGAGCTAAAAGAGGCTGTCACCAAAGCCCCTGCTCTGACCCTCCTGGACCTCAATAAACTCTTCATTCTATACTTAGATGAAAGACAGGACATTGCCTTAGGTCTCAGAACAGAAGTCAGGCCCAGACCTAGAAATTATAGCCTATTTATCCAAACTACTAGGCCCCACAGCCCAAGGTTGGCCTACTTGCCTCAGCATTAGCCACAGTAGTCACCCTCACCCTCAAGGCACAAAAGCTGACCTATTCTCAACAAATAACTGTATATTCTCCTTACGCTGTTTCTTTGTCTTTTTTGAAGAGTTATTTATTTATTTATTTTCAGAGAGAGGGGAAGGGAGAGTGAAAGAGAGGAGAGATACATCAATGTATAGTTGCCTCTTGGCAGCTTCAACCTGAGTCTCAGCTTCTCACCTTCCTCCATGAACAACATGAGCTTCAGCATATGCTCCAGCTTCTTGACAAGTTACCAGACCCTGGGCTCTGTGCAGTCACCCAACTACTGGGTCCAGCCAGCCAGCAGCGCAGCCAGTGTCTATGCAGGTGTCAGGGGCTTGGGCTCCACCAGTGTGTGGGGCAGCTGGGGATCTGGGGGCCTGGCTGCAGGGATGGCCAGGGGTCTGGGGGCATAAGGAGCATCTAAAGTGAGAAGGATACTATGAAATGCCTGAATGACCACCTGGCCTCCTACCTGGAGAGGGTAAGAAGCCTGGAGGCTGATAATAGGAGACTGGAGATAAAAATCTGGGAACACTTAGAGAAGAAGGGACCCCAGATCAGAGACTGGGGGCATTATTTCAAGACCATCGAGGGCCTGAGGGCTCAGATCTTTGCAAATTCTGTGGACAATGTCCACATCATTCTGCAGATTGACAATGCCCATCTTGCTGCTGATGACTTCACAGTCAAGTATGAGATGGAGCTGGCCATACGCCAGTCTGTGGAGAAGACATCAATGGGCTCCGAAAGGTCATCGATGACACCATTATCACTAGGCTGCCTCTGGAGACAGAGATCAAAGCTCTCAAAGAGGAGCTGCTTTTCATGAAAACCACAAGGAGGAAATAAATGGTCTACAAAACCAGATTGGGAATTCTGGGTTGATGGTGGAGCTGGATGTCCCCAGATCTCAGGACCTTGGCAAAATCATGGCAGACATCTGGGCCCAGTATGACGAGGCGGCTCAGAAGAACTAAGAGGAGCTAGACAAGTACTGGTCCCATCAGATTGAAGAGATCCCCAAAGTGGTCACCTCCCAGACCACTGAGATAGGCGTTGCTGAGACGATACTCACAGAGCTGAGACTTAGGGTCCAGTTGTGGAGATCGACCTGGACTCAATGAGGAATGAGGGCAGTTTGGAGAACAGCCTGAGGGAAGGGGAGGTGCTCTATGCCATGCAGATGGAACAACTAAATGGGATCCTGTTGCACCTGAAGTCAGAGCTGGCCCAGGCCCAGGCAGAGGGGCAGTGCCAGGCTCAAGAGTATGAGGCCCTGCTGAACATCAAGGTCAAGCTGGAGGCTGAGATTGCCACCTACCACAACCTACTGGAAGAAGGGGAGGACTTCAATCTTGTTGACACCCTGGACAAGAGCCCATCCAACCATCCGAAAAACCATGACTTGCAGGATTGTGGATGGCAGAGTGGTGTCTGAGGTCAATGACACCAAAGGCAGCAGGAGTAGGGCATCCTTTGGCAGGGCAGAAGGCCAATAAAAAAGTTCATTGAAAGAAAAAAAATGTATGGTTGCCTCTCACATGCCCCCTGCTGTGGACTTGGCCTGCAACCCAGGTCTGTGACCTGACTGGGAATTGAACTGGCGACCCTTTGGTTTACAGACCAGTACTCAATCCACTGAGCCACACCAGCCAGTCCTCATGCTATTTCTGATCTAATATCCTATCAGACAGAACAATTCCTCCACCCTGCCCAACTCCAGCAAACTTTCCTTATTCTACTACAAGCTCCTCATATAACAGTTGCAAAGTGTACCTCAATCAACCCAGCAACTGTCCTTCCCTTGCCTGACCCTGAACACAGTCCCCACTCATGCTCTGGAATTGTATCTAATCTCCTTTCTCCCTTTCCCCACATCTCTGAAACACCCTGCCCAACCTGGGTGATGCAAGGTTCATTGATGGCAGCTCCTTTGTCACTAGTGAGAAAAGAAAAGCAGGACATGAAATAGTCTCTTATACTGAGACAATAGAATCCAGTCCTCTCCCTCCTGGAACCTCATCCCAAAGGGCTAAACTTAAGGCATTAATCCAAGTCCTAGCACTTGCATGCAACAAATGAATCAATATTTACACTGACTCCTGCTATGCCTACCACATCCTACACTCCCATGCAGCAATCTGGGCAGAAGGAGAGGTTTCTCGTTACTAAGGCATACCCCATCACAAATGCTGATCTGATCTCCAAACACTTACAAAAGGTGCAAGAGGTCTCCCAAATGTCAGTAATCCACTGCTGAGGCCATCAAGGCACATCTTCCAAGATCACAGTAGGAAATGAAAAAGATGACTGACAGGCCAAAAAATCTGCAGCCATAGAGAACCTGGAGTGTCAGCTCTTAGCCATTCCCTCTACTATTCCTCAATGCACAACTGAAGAAATACAGTCACTAACCCAAGAAAGGGTCGTGTGGGAGGGGCTTGGCTCACATCTGGAGGATAGCTAATACTTTCCAACAAACAGAAGGAACAAATCCTTAAACAGTTCCATGAGGCCCTACATGTAGGATTTAGGCCACTATTAAAATTTCTCCCCTCTTTGGTCATCTGCCCTCACCTGGCCTCCAC